>JBBMEF010000022.1:8833202-8849863 GCA_037832685.1 Sicyos baderoa
TTATTCTTTAAATACGTTTATAATATTCGATATTATTATATTATTATTCTTTGCATGCTTTTATAATATTTGATATTTTTTTTTGTAATATTTGATATTATTATGTGTGTGATGATTAGTATGGCCCTAGAAATTTATTGGTTTTAAATACGATCGGCGTATCATTAAGTTTTTGTATTACGATTTGCGTATTGTTAAGTATTTTTGTAATTTAAATTTCAGTTATTTAGATTTCTGTAATTTTTAAATTTCAAAATTATGTAATCAAATGAAAAATTCAGTAAGTCCAATGAAGGAATATTATTAATTATTTCCTAGGTTTAGGGGTCATACTATGATCGTGGTTTATTATCGCATTTAATTTTTATAATTTTATGCTTCATTTATTTAAGTTTATTTACGTTGCTTCACTTTTTAGTTGTGTTCACCTAAATAAACCAATATAATAAACTTGGGTCCCAATTCAAAGTTTGAGTTTAATTCAAACTTGGGTCTCAATTCAACGGTAATGGCGATTTTATTTGTGACGCTGAGTGCAAGCAAGTGCAAGGCTGCTTCTCTAAGTCCTTCCAATTTCGGCAACGAGACTGTCGTCGCCACTGCTGCACCATTGACAGGTGTGACGGTCTCACCGAGGAATGCCTCGTCCGTGGCGAGCACGACGGCGTTGACGACTCAGCTTTTCCAAGCCTTGCAGCTCTAGCTATTCCCCAAGTCGCCGTACGGACTGGAATTGAGGACAAACAGCCATGTGGTCGGGTAAATCCTGAAAGACATAACTGTAATGGCGCCGAACGTGACATCCCTCGACCAGAAACTGCCGACACATATAAGCGCGACAATCTATAATTTGAAGCAAGAAGGACAGTGTCGACATGTCGTTTGCCAGTCTACTCTTTTAATTTTTCTTGTTATGTTTATTTGTTTTACAAACCCAAGCTTGTGTTATTTACTTGTTACTAGTTTTACATTATGTTGTTTGAATTATCTAAATGATTGTGTGCTTGCCTTTTTCACGGCCTTCACCATGAATTTTAGTGCTTTTTAATCTACAAATTATATGTTGATTTTCTATTTTGTTGGGAAAATAACATAAAAAGAGGCTAAAAAATTATAATATTCTTGTATGAATGTATTTAGTTGGATATTAATAAAAAATAAAAAAATAAAAGATCATTCATTAATAATAAAATTTTCTGCTCTTAATGTAAGAGGAGAAAACAGAATCATTTAATTAATAAAACATTGGTCTACACTCTAGATCGAGATTGACTCGATCAAGATTACCAAACTAGAAAATATTCTTATATATATTTGAAATTAGAAGATCCCAACATAAGCGATCAACTCAATAATTTCAACACTTTAATAGTGTAATGAACTTTGAAAACTAAATCAACAAAAAGAAACCGTATTGAGACCTCGTGTGTGATGAGAGATAAAGGGAAGTAACTAGTTTTTCTTTTCGTTGAATCTTTTATCTTGTTGTACAACAATAGGTAAAGGTAATTACTAAGGTTTAACTGTATCTTATATACAATAATTAATGTCATTCCCTTTTAATTTACTCCTTTTTTTTAGGCCTTTCACTTTTCTCTTAAACAAAACCAATTTGTAAACCAGTTCAACATGAGCGTTACTGGTTCGATTTCTGGAATTGGTATTTATACTTCCCTAATTTGTATTAAAAAAAAAATCAATTTATTTTAACATTAATATCAAACATTTTTATCTTATAGAGAATATTGGTGGTGTTGGCATGATTGATTGGTATCATTTATAGGATTTGTGGTCTTCCTCAATTTCAACCGTCTTATTTCAAAATTAAACTCAATTTATAATGTATCACATAAATTGTGATCCAAAGGTATTAGACAAAACTGAAACTAAGAAAGATAAATATCGATTCTAATTGATATATAAAAATACCGGACATTACGATAACTATTATTTAATCTACTTGATATGTTAATAAAAATGTTGTCTTCTATCAAATGAGTCGGTGGTGTGATTGGTTATCTAGTTCAATCCTTGTTATGTTGCCATTATAATTTAGTTTTTTATATAAAAAAAATGTAACCAAAATTTTGATATAAATAGTCAATTTTTATCTCATTAATTTCAATTACAATACTTTTCTAAAATATTTCATATAGAATAAATTTTGTGTCTTTTTTCTTTTCATATTCCACACGCCATCCTTTCCAACTAAATTTACATAGTTTCTATCAATTAAACTGATTGATTTTCAATAAGGTGAGCTTACTTCCTTTTATGAATTCACTCGATTTTAAGTATGAACATTTTGATTATTTTATAGAGTTTATCTTTCTTTTTTTCTTTCTTTTTTTTAGAAATTATAATTGATGACATATTCTAACAAAATAATTATAAATATAGTTGATAACTCTCAATAGTGAGAGTTAAAGTAGGAAAATAAGATATATTTATTTGAGAATTTGCTAATATTTAATAGAATTATTATGAACTTCGTTTCGTTATTACATTATTTCGCCTAAGCGAAACGTCCTATGATTTTCTGAGTAGGATGAATTTTAGCAGTTTGGCTGAAGCAAAAGTATCTAATTGTGTGCAAATATGTTTGTTTAAGGATTGATTCGTTTTAGTTGTTTGCAGCCAATGAAGCGAAGCGAAGTTCTCAACGAAGGGAAGCTCGTTGACGAAGTGTTCGTCTAACCAGTCACGACGAAGCAACACTTCGTCGAAGACGAAACACCTCGTCTCAACATTTCAACAAAGCCAGCCGAGAAGAAGATGCACCTTGTCACCATGAAGCCAACGAACCAGAACACAACGTAGTATCCAGCCTGACGGTGTTTCGCCATAGGCGAACCTAATCGAAGCCAACCCCGACGAAGGAAGTGATCCCAACTTGGACAACTTTTGTAGAGGTTGATCGTGGAACGGAGAGTGTCAGGTGGTCCCAGCCGACAAAGAGTTCGTTGGAGGAGAGGTTGATCGTGGAGCAGAGATGTCAGTGGTCCCCAAGGGACAAAGCTCCACGCGCTCAGAGTTCGTCGTCTTGTGCTGACTATAAAAGGAGCCCTTCCCCTTCCTTCACTCTTGTCGAATCCGAGAGGGTCTTCCGCCGCAGCTTAGAGTTTTCCGGTTGTTTTTCCCTTGTTTTAGCCGTAGTTTTCGTCGGAGTTCATTATTTCCAGTTTTCTGAGTTTAGCTCTAGCATAGGAGTAGTGTAGTCGGAGTTGCAGAGTTCGTCGGAGCCAAAGAAGAGCTGTTGAGAGACATCTCCGACCAGGCTTCTTCTTACCTTGTTTCTCCTTTATTGTTTTCTTTACTTCGTTGTAGCATACTTTGTATTAAACCTTTTGTTCGCTTTTAACGAAGTTGTTTTCATGCTTTTCTATTGTTTTCGTCATTACATTTCGTCTTTACTTTCCCGTATGAATCGCTAGTAAGTTCGTTGGAAGGAAGTAGGCAAGTAGGGAAGTTTCGCATAAGCCAAACTTCTAGTTACGAAGATTATTATGCATGCCGTGTAGTTTTATTTCGTCTTCGAAAGAAGCATATGTGATTGAACGAAGTTGCATGTATAACACTATGTTTTGTTAAGTTATGCTTGCATGTAAAACGAATACTTAGAGATAAGGTTCGCCTAGTGCTATGTTGCTTGGTTAGCGAGTTTGAGTTCGAGAGAACCAAACGAGGAGCTTGAGAAAGCCAACTTCTAGAGCTCGAGAGAGCCAAAGAGAAGCACATAGTATTTCGTGGTGTTGTTCGCTGAATTTTAGTGTTTGAGTTCGAGAGAACCAAACCTTGAGTTCGAGAGAACCAAACCTTGAGTTCGAGAGAACCAAACCTTGAATTCGAGAGAACCGCTTCTAAGAGCTCGAGAGAGCCGAGAGAGTTGACGAACGACGTTCGCCCGTAGCCATGAGGTTTCGCCTAACGAAACCACCCGACGAACCCTATTCCCTTCCAATGTTCGTTTTATCTCCATTTTACTTACTTTAATCCCATTTCAAATTTAAATTCATTTATACCCAACTCTCTAGATTTGGCTTGAGCATAAGTTTACTTTTCCCTGTGGAGATGACCTTTACTTACATTAAAACTTGCTACAACAAGGATTGTGTATACTTGCACATTTCTTAGAATTTCACACACTTCGGTATGTTAGAGAGGAGTTTCCTTTTAACGAAACCAGCATTGCCACGTAATCATTCTCTCCATTTATCATTCATTTAAAATATTTAGTTGTGAAATTTCCGTACAATAGTCAAATTTAAAAATGTTTACATCCATCATGATGAATACACCATTCAATATGATATTTATTGTAATTTTTAATACAATATTATTTATTATTAATACACTATTTTGTATCATTAATACATTACTATATGTTATTAATACAGTATTATGTATTAATTAATATCGTATTAATATTTATATCTTGCTAAATCTTTTTGAAGATGATGTTTTATTTAATTATTTTCTAAATTGGACTAGTTTTTATAATTTCCCTTTCTTGGGTTACAAACCAATTTTTTTTTCAAAATTTTGATATTATCCCCTAATATAATTTAGTGACAAATAGAATATCGGTCTAAATTTGATAAATAAAAAATAACCTATATGATAGCATAAATCAAACCAAGCCAAACCAAAAACAAAAAAACGCGGTGTTTTCGTGAAGATCCCAACGTGGTGAATTTTTGGAGGTCGAAATTGAGCTCAGCTTCGTTACGGAGTTTCATTCCCAAACGCATTTTCTCGAGCTTCACGAAAGCCATTGCCATTGGAGCTTCCAACGCTTCATTGAGGTTTCAGTTTCGTGTAGAGTAAGTTTGATGGTTCCATTTTCTCTTTCCATTCAATTTCTTTCGCCCATCTATTACAAATTAGAGATGCAAGCGAATCAATTTAGATAAACGAGATGCGATCACTGATTAATGTTTCTGTGTAAGGGTTTTTATATGCTTTAGAAATTGTGTTTTGTTGAAGACTTTTTCACTCTAATGTGGTCTAATCTCTCCGGCCCAGCTTTCACGTACCTCGACGCGCCTGACCATACAATATTTGAATGTCAAAAAAACCCGTAGGAAATTAATTTTTAGGTAGATGGCCACCATAAATTGAACCCATCATGTTATGCACCCCAAGATCCTCTTTGACCAATTGAGCCACTCCATGATGATTGAAAGTACCGGATTTGTAGTAATATATATATATTGACGAGGATTCTCCTGTTTATCTTGTATACGTGAATGAGTATTATGGGGCCACATTATTGACTTCTTACTTTTGATAGGGATGTCCACATTATTTAATAAAACAAGTATTCGGTCTAATAATATTAGTGAGCCTATGGATGTCCACACTATCTAATACTTACTACTGATCAAGCTTAGTGAGCTAAATTGGCTTAACAGGTTTACATGTTTAGTTATGTAGTTTTGGTTTAACTAAGTAATTTTACTCGATGCCAACAAGAGCGTAGCTGAATCTGGGCATAAGTGCATACTCATGATCAAGAGGTCATGCACTTGAATTCCCCCACTCCCAATAGTTTTGGTTTAACTAAGTAGTTTCAGTTATTTTCTCTCTCCTTTTTTGCTCTAATCTTAGTGGTAGGGTTTGTATCTTTAGGCTTCGCATACTTGACAAACAAAGCTTTCTTTGGCTATGAAACGTTCCTACTTTCAAACACCACCTTAAATAAGTTGTATTTCTGTAGAGAAATATTTTGGGTTTTCTCAGCATACTCAGGGAGGCTAGAGGAGCACCCTGTTTATAGTGAAGTCCAGAAAAAAAAAACTAGAGTGAAGAGTTTCAAATAGATCCACAAAAAAATTGTTTTTTTTATGACAACACATAAGAATGTTGTATACCGCAGAGAGAAGAGGGTTAAATTTAATTATATATGGCTTTCACTTTATTTTGACATTGAGTCAAATTTTATTTTGATGAACTATATGTCTTATGTTCTTGGTATGCTTTCTATGGTTACTGCGAAAATATTAGAATTTTCATACTTCCTTTGATAGTTCATGAGCTTCTTGTTCTTTGTTAATAGGAGGAGGAGCTTAACGAAATGGAGATTTGTGCTCCAAGGTACACACTCTTTTCTATATTAGAAAATTATTATTATGAAGTTCATAGTATTTTGTTGACTTGAGCTTCAGTTATATATTGCTACTCTAATTTTTTAGAACCTGATACCATTATTACTTATCTTACAACCTTGGTTAGGACTTGTCTGAACAAGGAAGCCTTACTGAGTTCCAAGATTGCAAGAAATTTAAAGAGGGAAAACTTGAATAACCATTCATGCAATATGGCGACCTGGATCTTCAGGATGGGTTCTTGCAAGTTGATCCATTCTCATGAACCCTCTGTCACGACACATCCTCGGAGTTATTGGATTCACAGAAGATATTCATTGCCTGCCACTTCAGAGGAATCTGCAATGCAATCAGATGATCCTTCTCTAGATGAAGAGGAGATTGTAACTGCAGAGGGAATTCTGGCTCAACCCCTTAGCAGCGAGCTGGTAAGTGTATTTTGTATACATTAAGTTCAGAATTTAATGCTTTCATGATAATGAATGATGGATACTGCATAATCTGCTAAGTTACAGAGAATGGAATAAGTTAACACCTATTTATTATCGTTTCTCCTTCAACTTTTGCCCGAGAATCTTTCTTAAAAACATTTAACTTTCATTACCGAAACAGTGTTCTCTTGTTCATGATTTGTTGTAGCCTTTAGTTAATTAGATCCTTAGTGTCAAGTGCCGATTTTCTAATGAAGTTTACTGGTGTTTGGTGATTGATGTATCTTTGCACGTTTGTAAATTTGATGTTAATGGTTCTTATCAGGATTACAATGATTTCCACTTACGGATCATTAAAAGAAAAAAAAGAATGGTACTTACATTGAGCATGGCTAAAAGTGATTATGTGGAAAGGAACATAGAGGTAAAAGAAAATCAAAAGGGTTCCCATGGTTAGGAATTTAGAAATTCTCGTGTGTGTTTTTCGGAAGGTTTCGAGAATGTTAATGACTGTAGGTACATATTGGGGAATTTTTTTTTTTTTTTTTGATATTTGTGACCGGGGCCAATTTGCGCGCACTTTGACTATAATCACTAGACATACCGCTTGACACTACAACATTTAGATGTCAAGGAAACTATAGGAAAATTAATTTATAGGTAGGTGGTCATCATGGAATATTGAGGAGGAATTTGATATCATGGGTTCAAACTTTGGGCCTCCTACCGACATTCTAAGTGGACTGTAGGGTTAGATAAATTTGTCTCAACGTAGTCAGCTATGGTTATCGAAAAGATAATAATAATAATACATTTGTAAGCGAAGAACAAAATGAGAGAAAAAAGCTGCAGCGAAGGAATTTATCATAGATATACTGATCTTTAAAATAGCTGCCTCAATATCAAAAGAATCTTCAAGAATATCGATATGCTCCAGTTTTTTTAATTACTATTTCACGAACAAATTATAGTGTTATATAAGTTACGATCCTTTTTTTTGATAGGAAACAAAAACTTTCATTGATGATTGAAAAAATTACATCCTATCGAAACATTACAAGAAACTATGCCATTGAGTGATAAGAGTGGTAAGGCCATAGTTACAAAAGGGAGGAATAGAGTGACACCAATACATTGCCAAGTAAATAACGGATTCATACATAGACTCCTTGTGTGTGTAGTCTTCATTGAAAAGTCTATTATTTCTTTCCCTCCAAATGGTCCAAAAATAGGCAAAGATAACACTCATCCATAGTTCTTCAATATCGCCTTTAAAAGGATGACCCAGAACTAAATATTCAATAAGGTATTTTGTTTCTCTAGGCAAAGGAGTGGACCAATTAAACGCCTTAAGAATATGATTCCATAAATCGATCGAAGCAGCACATCTCATAAACAAATGATGTTGAGATTCAAAATCAGAGAGGCAAAAAATGCAAACAGAAGGTTGGAGAGCAGTTCTGGCAAACTTTAAGTTACGATCCTCATATGATAGATTTCAGATCATTAAGTAAAGATAAGACCGAGTTGATGAAAACAAAACAAAATGCATCCCCAAGTGTGGGGTGATGCAGTTGGTTGAAGACTTGGGCTTTGATGGTGTGCTCCCTTCAAGGTCCCAGGTTCGAGACTCACTTGTGACATTAATTTATAGACACCTACCGTGCCTCCATTCCTTCGATGTCTCTCGGTGCAGGGCTTGGGGACGGGCGTGGTTACCCTTGTTTCAAAAAAAAAAAAAAAAAAGCCTGATTGCGTACAAGTCGAAAGGTGACAGCTTAAATAAACAAAAATGTTGTATAAAAAAAGCAAAGAAAATTGGATGGGCATGTCTCTAATGCTGAGGCTGTTTTCCTTCCATTCTGGAATGTTTTTTTTTTCAGAAAACATGATATCCAGCTTTTTTATCTGTCAAAGATCTGAATGTGTCATAATTAACTACAGCTTAATGCATTATTGGCTGATTCAGAAAGGGAGAAGCTTGTCAAAAAGCTCAGTCATGCTAATCAGCAGAACCGACTTCTCAAACGACAGGTGTAAAGACACATGAAATTTTTTATGTTACAAGTATGTTAAAGAAAGTTTTTTCATTACACAGATCCATGCTCATTTTTCTACTATTATTTATTTTGGTGATTATATTTTATGTTTACTATATCTTCTATTGTACTGGTTTTTAGATAGATGGTGCTTATTTTCAGACTCTGTTGATTGTAGCCCAATGGGCATTTCTACTACCTAATATTATGAGCGTTCTTTTTTTTTTTTTAATTCAAAAACCAGAATCAGAATTCTAAAGATAGATGGTGCTGATTAACTCAAAAACCAGAATCAAAATTCTAAAAGTAAATCTATTTCTCCACTTTTACAGAATCTTGAAAAAATATATAAATATGTGCGCGCAAGCGCGTGTATATATATATATATTATATATATAGCAGACATTAATAAAACTAATATTTTTCTACTTCTATGGATGAGGAACTAAACGTGTAACTCAACCTACCACATACTTAGTTAAGTGTCCTCATCCATAAAAGTAGAACAATATTAGTTTGGCTAATGTCTGCTATAAATTAAGCTTTTTAATTGAGTTCATATTTCGTGGCACAATGATATTTCACTTGTATGAGGCTTCTATTGTTTCAAGCTCATGTCAATTTTTTAGACATTTTCTTTACTCACATGCACATATATATATAAGAAACCATTTCATTGATTTATTCAATGTTTACGAGGTGGAAACAAACAAAATTACGATCCTTATGTTTCTTCCTTAAGAAAACAAAATACGATCCTAAAGAGAGCTACAATATCTATCATTCCCATAAGATGCACATAAAGATATTGATCCAAAAGATTTTTTTTTTTGATAGGAAATGTAACATTTATATATTATAATATAAGATAAGTACAAAAGATAGGCATTATATGAAGGAATGCCAGTTCGCAAAAAGAAAACTAAGACTATAATTACAAAATGGTTGGGAAATCTTGCTCCAAGTCAATGCAAGATGAGAAATGGAATCAAAAAGAGAGTAGTGAAGATCTTCTCTATCCTTGAAAATTCTGTCGTTCCGAACCAACCAAATCTTCCAAAAAACAGCAGCAATGAAGTTATGCCAAAGAACAGCCACATGATCTTCAAAAGGGTGACCACACCATAAGTAACAAAGGAGATTATCAGAGCTGTAGGGTAAAAGTGTATACCAACCAAATGCAGCCAAAAGCCAATCCCAACCTTTAGAAGCAAGAAGGCAGCTTCGGAAGAGATGATTTTGATCTTCTGAACTCTTATAACAGTTAACACACCATTGAGGGGATAGGGATGACTTCGGACATTTTCGTTGAATGATGTCGTTGGTGTTAATACGGCCGTGACTAACCTCCCAAACAAAAAACCGAACCTTTTTAGGGCATTTGGATCTCCATAAAGAGCCATAAAGATCTTCTCTGTCCAGATTGCCATGGGGAGATATGAGATTAGCAAGGGATTTGGTGGTAAACAAGCCATTATTCTCCAATTTCCAAATTACCAAAAAGAATATATATGTTGACCACTGTAAATTTTATATGTCGACTCGTGGGGAATTCGAGATGGTTGGTGGTTTCTCACTTTCTTATCTCCTTGATTCTTTTAAGACATAGTATTGATCGAAATTGAAATTGATGTGTGTAGGCAAAATATTTGGTATCGATGGAGAAACAAAAAGGCTAATCATATTTTATCTTTCAGCTACATGTTAAGGACAATGATTTAGTTAACGTGAAGACCGAACTTGCTGACTTGGACCACGAAATTCAGGTTCGGGTTCATTCTACCCATTTTATATCTTCCAATATCCATGTTTTTCCATTTTATATTCAGACAATAATCATAGAAGTTGTGATCTTCTTTCACGTATGTATTATTATGAAAAGGGTTTGATCAAACTAGCAGAAGAAATAGCACAATCTGGTATTCCAGAAGGTACGAGAAAGATTAATGGGAAATACATTCATTCTCACCTTCTCACAAAATTACAAGGTATAATGATGATTCAAATCTTTGATTCGAATGATAGTGAGTTTCGTCCCCAATGGGGTGGCATAGTGGTTGGAAGGCTTGGGCTTTTAAGGTATACTCCCTCGAGATCCCAGGTTCGAGACTCACCTGTAACATTAATTTGTAGACCCCTCCCGTGTCTCCATTCCTTCGATGTCTCTCGGTATCTGGCCTAGGGACGGGCATGGTTACCCCGGGTATAGTGGAACAAAGCTCCAATTTCCCAATTTCAAAAAGAAAAAATTGATAGTGAGTTTCTTCCTCTGCACCTGAGTTTTATTACTTTCTTTTTTCTGCACTTGTGTGCTGCTCTCCATGGTATTGTTGACTTGTTTTTTTATGGACTCATGTTTTTCTTTGAAGCTGTACATAAGAAGATAGAGGATCAAATAAAAGATGTAGATTTGGTGCAATCAAAAGAAGTTCCACTATTCTGGTATGGAATGGCTGAGGTAAGATCAGAAAGTTCTATAATTTGTTTGATTTTTCTTCCTCTGTCAAAGGAAACTGTCTTTCTATATTCTAACCTTTGTGCTTATTTTGTTAATATTAATCATGAAATTTCATTAGTAAAATGAAAATAAATAAATAAGGCCTGGCTAAGAGAAGTTACAAGAAAGCCTCTCAATTATTCTGATAGAAGAAACCAAGTTAGCAGATAAAGGACAGCACTAACCATGAGTGGATTGTCCAGCTCCTTTCATTCCCACTCATTATATTTATATCAAAACTCCACTAACCACATCCCTAACAAATTGTTAATGTATCATTAATATTCTAATGATATTTTGGTTGGTTGTATGTATACTATTTTTTATATAGAAACAAGAAACATTTTCATTGATAGAATGAATACTACAGATCTATCGAAAAACAAGAAGGGGTTTTATGTACACTATCAATCAACTAGAAGTGTCAACCGTGTATAGCTCAACTAGTTAAGAAATTATTTACCATATTTGAATCTGCTTCCTCATAGTTAAACTTCAAAATCAATTAGTTTTTTTGTTTCTTTCATGCATTATTGCCATCATTCTCCATCTTTTGAATAGAGTGTGCAAGTTATGGGAACTTTTGATGGCTGGAGTGGTGGGGAGGACTTGTCACCTGAATACACTGGTGCTTACTCTAAGTTCTCAACAACTTTAAGGCTTAAACCAGGGAGGTACATATATCTTCTCCCTTGCCTTTCTCATCTCTCCTCCATTATTTTATTGAAGCTTTTGTAAATTTATTAATCATTTGAAGGTACGAAATCAAGTTCTTGGTGGATGGAGTGTGGCATCTATCAACAGAATTTCCCACTGTTGGCGAAGGTTTGATGGAAAATAACTTGTTAGTTGTGGAATAGTTCTCAAAGCATTTAATCAATAATTAAATGAAGGTTATACTGTGTAATTTATATTTTATATCTTCTTAAATAATAACCATTACAATATTTGGTAGAAACGTGATCTTTAATTCTAGGAAGATCTTGCTCCTTTGCCAACTTTTTCATATTTGTAATGGTTAAACGTTTTTTTATTTATTTATTTTTTTTATTTTTAATTCAACCATATTTGAAGTGTGAAAATTGAGTATGGTCGATAATGATATTGGAGTTTTTTTTTTTTATAATTTGAATAAGACAAGATATGTGTTAGATGATTGACAAAAAAAATTGTCAAATGCGCCAAAATGATACTTGTAAACTAATCACCATACTTGCATCAAACAGACTCAAGCTAAGCTAGTGAGAGAGAACTTTAATCAATCAATAAATGTTCGGGAGAATAGAAATGAGAATGATTATGAAGAGAATAATAATTTGTATTTAGAAGGAAGAAAATGATTATTTGTATTTAAAGTGAAGTGAATGATTATGAAAAAATAAAATAATAAGTATGATAAGATCGAAAAATAGTATGTATAAAAAGTGATCGTCGGAAGAATGAAAATAGTTAGGAGGATAATGAAAAAAATGATTTTCCTGATAGCCTTAATACGGAAAATCATCTTCATTCTTATTCTCCTCCTTATTCTTGGTGGCACAAAAACAAACTCGATTATGGAGGATAAGATGGTCCAACCATACATTCTATTGGATAAGATGGTCAAACCATACATTCTATCAATTCTAAATTCTATCAATTCTAAATATAACCAAGCAAGAAATCTCAATAAACAACAATGGCCATGATACAAAAATCAACGTCATTTGTTCTTTTAAATTCATCAAATATTGGTTCTATTTCAAAGCTTATGACTCCAACTCTTCTTCTATAGCTTGAAGTGAGTTTCTCATCTGAATAATTTAACTAAGCTCAAATCTACCAAATTTGCATAGTGATAAAATAATGGTAGGTTTGAAGGAGAGATAGATGAAGTTGGTGGGTAAATAGAAAGCAGAGATAAAAAAAAAAAAAAAAAATCAATAAAGTTTAGGGACTATTTTTAAGTTTGATGAAAATTTGAGAGATTAAAATTGGACATTTGAAATTTAAGGATTAAAAATTGGACATTTGAAATACTAAAATAGAACAAACGGTAAACTCTAGGCACATATGAAGACCGTTAGTTTATCATATTTAATGAAGATTTAGTTAGAGGATTTGTTAACTCCTTCTAAAAAACCTACCTTCAAACGAGTTTTTATTAACTCATCTTCTTTTTTTACTTTTAAAAATAACTCCCATTTTTAACCATTGATTTATAATTACACAATCATTCTTAAGCATTCATTTTTAATAATTCATTTCAAATCAATCTAAATAATTCATTTTTAATAAGTATTTTTTAACTATTCATTTATTTTAAATCTACAAACAAAATTTTGACTCTAACTTCTCTACATAAAAACCACATTCAAACTAATTTTTAACTAATCTCAATTTCAACTACTCAAAATAATTGCTAAATTTTTGGGTAAACAAACACCCCCATAGTATTATAACCCAATAATAATTCTTAAAGAAAAATAATATTAAAAAAACAAATAAAATAAATAAAATCTCTCAACCCGAAATTCAGATATGATATTGTTGGGAATCGTGAAACGAGACCAAATTCCACGCTCGAAGGGGTTCTTGCTTTTCTCATCTTTCATCAATTAACCGATCATCTTCATCTTCATCGATTGCTGCAATTCCGTATTCAGTTTCCCAATCTCTGGAAACCAGCCATGGATGACGCAGAAGCAATTTGGGAACAGATCGAGCGCTCTGAGAGGTATCAAATCCAATTTTCTGCTTTGTTAACAACACGGTTGCCATTTCATTCAATCGACTTCTTATCTTACGATTCCTTGACGGGATTTGCAGCTATCTTGTGTGTTCTATGTATGAGGAAGCATTAACGCTCGCTTCCTCCGTGTTGAACTCTATTTTTCAAGAGAAATTTGAGTGTCAAAATGATATGTTGGAAGCAGCTGCTATGGTTTTGGTTCAATCCTTGAAGGAACTTGGAAGGTAGTGTTCTTATGAGTAACTACTTCCCTACAATTTTATTTAATTTTATTTTTAGTTGCTATCATCATCTATCACATAATATGCTAGTTTAGAGAGCTGCACATTGAGTGAAACCCTATAGTGACATGACAACAATTATAGACTTCAATGTTCGTTGTGATAGTAATCTAATCTTGATTAATATATATTTTTTTTTTGTTGATACAACAATATTGGGGGAAGGGGTGTTCGAAACTGTAACATCATGGTTACTAGGTTGTACAAGATCCCATAGAGCTATGCTCTTGTTGGCAGTATATTGTTAATTGTATTGATCAATTTTTAAAATATATTTTGGAGGAACCATCGTGGGGTGACTCAATTGGTCAAAGAGGGCCTTGGGATCCATAAAGTGATGGGTTCAATCCATGATGACCACCTACCTAGGAGTTAATTTTTTATGGGTTTCCTTGGCATCCAAATGTTGTAGGATCAGACGGTATATCCCGTGACATTAGTCGAGGTGCGCGAAAGTTGGCCCGGATAGTCACGGATAAAAAAAAAAGGACGTCGTTATAGTTGGTGTAAGTATGAAAAAGTTTCAAATTGCTGAATTGCTTTGTAAGTACTTTCATTGTTTAATGGAAAAATAGTTTTTATTTGATTGTAAATTAAACCAATTTATTCAGGCCACTCGTACTTGCAGGACATCTCATATAGTGGATGAGCTCAAAGGATCATTTCCCTCTGTTGCAGCCATCCCTGTTAATGTTCTCATAACCGGGTAATCTCATCTTCTTTCAAATTTAATATCAAGCTAGTCTTGTAATTCATTTGATTCTCATGTCCATTCATTGATCATGCGAGTTACTTATGCAATGATCATAATGGGAAAGTAAAAAAGATATTGGTGGATTTTTATTTATTACAGTGTCTATGAATTGTACTAATGTTTTTATGGATGCTGAAATTAATTAGTGCATCTAGAGGGACAACAAATATATTGATTGAACTTTGAAGTAGATATATCTCTCTCTCTAGTTATGTAATAAATCAATTGGACGGGAGGCATGAGGAGAGTCTGCGAACCTCGTAGAAGGCATCGTTTACTTCAGCTTCTATCTTCTTTAACTTCATCTGCAATGTGTTAACATTCCTCCCTTAGGTTGTCTTCTTTTGTGTTTTAATGAAGTTTCTCACTAAATTTCTTGTTTTTTTATGTATTAAATAATTACTTCATTTGGCTTAATGAATTTCTTTCGAACTACAGATGGATTTAATCATTCTCGTAGTCACCTTTTAAAGTATAGTTTCTTGTCATGTGACAACACCCGAATTGAGATTTTTGACAAAATCTTTGACTGAAATATTTTGTATAAAGCTTCCCAATCTGAATCCTCTTATATTCTAGGATACAATCTCCATAAAGAACCATCATCCCCTTCGACCCTTACTCAATTTCTTCAAAACTAACTTTTCATATCTAGCATCATATTTCAGTTTCCATATTTTTCTTTTTTGTACAAAACTTTATTTTTTATTTTTTTCTTTTGGCGCCAGATTTACGTATTGCCCAATTCACCATCTTTCTTTCCGATTTAACATTGTTTCCTTTGTTGTGTGGTCTTTATGAAGGTGGGAATTATTGGAGGTAGGCCATGAGTCTGACGCAAGACATTGGAACCAATACCCAAACTGTTTAAAGAAAAGAACAATAGTTATGAAGAAATAATCTCAATATAACTAAGGTATCTTGGGTTAGCCCAATGGTGGAAGGGGCAAAGTTTAGACTTCGATACCTTTGTGGCTATAGATCATAACTTACTTGGTGCCTTCTATCTAGAAAATTAATACCACATTTCCTGATGTTGAATGTTGTAGGGTTAAAGTAGTTGTTCTATGAATTTTTTTGTGTGAGCAAAATCGTTTATTCATACCTTGCTCAATTTCTCAGGGCATGTCTTCAGATCTCAGAAGGTTTTTCCGATATGCAACGTTTCCTACAAGACTTCCTTAGCGAGTGGAGTTTATTAAACGAAGAAATCTATGTTCTTGTCGGCTCAAGAAATATTGATGATAGAAAGCATTGTGATGGGCATGCTCAGTTGACTGTTGATGAATATCTCCAAGTTGTTGAAGTTTACCTCCGGATGCTAATAGAGATGGGTTTGAAGGATGTGGATCGTGCTGTCTCTTGGGTTGATAAAGCTGCTTTACCTGATGAAAAGCGTCAGGTAAATAGTTGTTTTTCATGTTCTGCTAAATGCCATTTAAAAGCTATAGTATAGGATTTGATTTCACGAGGTTTACGTTATCAATTTATGGAGTTTGATTTGAGATGAATTGAATATGAAATATTTCTGAGCTGTTTAATTGTGCCTATCCTTTGTATTGTATTGGATTTTTTTTTTAATCTTCTACGTATATATCTTCATAATGGCTAATGCTTCTACTATTTCTCAATATTCATTAGTTCACTGAATATGTCATATTCTTAAAGGTTCTCAAAAAAAAAAAAAAACCTAAGTTTAGGCTGAAGTATGCAATCCTATTATTTTTCATCTGTGTCAGTATTATGATACGATCCAACTTGGGAGTTTAGGGATTAGTTTATTATATTATTTAATGATAAAGGGCGTTTGTGTCTTTTCAT
>JBBMEF010000022.1:8849963-8872130 GCA_037832685.1 Sicyos baderoa
TGGAGTCATAGGCTTCCTACTTTTTGTAACTATGATCTTACTTTTTTATTTGCACATTGGCAACATCTTTTGTAACAAACTTTATCATCATTTTCATTTATCAATGAAATAGTATCGTTTCTCATCAAAAAAAAAAAAATCAAAATAAAATGTGATATTTGGAAATAAAAAAACAGTTATCAAAACATAAAACTAAAATCAGTTATCAAACGTATTCGGTTTTTATTTTTTTTAACAAAAAACCAAAAATGAGAAATTCAAAATAAAAAACAAAAAACGAAATGGTTATCAAACAAGGTCATAGACATTTACATTGAATGTGTTTCTTTTTTTGTTTCGATCACAGGATGGCACAGAAACAAGCTTCATTGGTAAAGAAAGCAGTGGTAGACTTATGGCAGCTTGCATTTTCATATCAAGTTAACCCTTTAGCTATGACTCAACCCATTTCTGGGGTACCTCGTGGAGCCTCTTGATTCTTTTTAAACCATGTTTGTATTTTGTAATTTTATACATAGAGCAGCATTTTACAAGCTTTTTTGTTTTTTTTTTTCTGGGAAATATCTTCTTCCCTTTGCTCCATTGTGCTGCAACATAAAATCAAGTTTAAGGTTTTTGTTGGGAAAGGAATGAATTAGGGTTATGTTGGCAAGAGTTGTGATTTTTGTCTTTGTTAAAATTGAAACTGAAATTATATTCGAACAGAGATGTCCATTTTTTTCACGGTTCTGGACCGAAAACCCACGATGAGAAATTGAAACTAAAATTGTATTGATTAGATAGTGTGAACATCCATCTTAAAATCAATTGGCAAATCAATTGGCAATGAGAAGAGTAGTTCTCCTATCTTTTTAAACATGAGGAGATATCCTCACCCCTATAAATGTGAGATTTTCAACATTTGAACTAACAATCTTAAATCATATCTCAATTTTATTTTTATTGGATTGAATACTCATTTGAGCTTAATGAACTTTGATACCATATTAGATAATTCATAGTGCGGAGAGTAGTCCACTTGCCTTTTTAAATATTGTGAGATATCATCGTCTTATCAATGTGGAATTCTTAACAAATAGAAATGAGGAATAAAAATATACTTCTCGTTCTCTATCTCGTTTATATTTTTTTTTAAAAAAAAATTCATGTGGGATCGGATTCTCACAAATTCCTTGTGGGAGATCCCTGCTTTCCTCCTACAAAATTAATGAGAATTTTCATTAATTTTGTAGATATGAGAATTAAAATGAGCAATGGGATAAGGATGATAAGGTCATCTTTGGCTCATGAACATCTCTATTCAAAAGCATAAATTAGGGTTGATAATAAAAATCGAACCAAATCGATTCATTAAATCGGTTCAGATTTTCACGTAATATTGGACATATTGGTTTTTATTTGGAAAAACTTGAAATTTATTAGATTGTATCAGTTACTAATCGTAAAAATTAATGAAATCCGAACTAATAATTTTGTCTTTTGTTAGACATTGGTTCGATTATTTTTTTTTTGCCTAAAACCGAAGAAAATCGAACCAATATCATCAAATAGAGATGTGAATTATAACATTTTTTAAAACAATAATTTAAATATATAATAGAGAATAGAATTATATGCAAGGAAAACCCCTCTTTCTCCCTGTTCGGCTCAGGCTCAGGCTCAGGCTCAGGCACCGGCTGTTGTCCTCTCCTGTCATCTCAGGTCTCGTAGCCAAATTCCGATCGATTGCTAAACCTTGGACTCACTTTCCGATCCTTGTTCGGAAAACCATGAACCCTATTTAGGTTTGAGTTTCCGGTGATTTCTGGCTCGTATTCTTCCAGCTCTCGCAAGCTTCGAGCCTTCAACCCCATCTCGATGGCTGCCATTTCAGTTACAGTAGCGAAGTTCATCAGATTTTGATTCAAATGCCACATTTCTTGTAGGGTTTTTGTTGAGCAACAATTACAGGTCAAAATGGGGATGACAAGCTCGGATATGGCGGCCATGTACATGCTGCTGATGAATTCAATGAGTGGCGACGAGGGTGTTCGCAAACAGGCCGAGTCGGCGCTATCTGCCTCTGATAGTCGCTCTGGGTTTTGCTCTTGCCTCTTGGAGCTCATCACTTCGCCCGATTTGGTTTTGCAGGCCGATATTCGCCTCATGGCGGCCGTTTATTTGAAGAACAGTGTTAATCGTTATTGGAGGACTAGTAGTAGACGCGCAATCTCGGATTCTAGGTCGTCATTGCATCGTGTTTTGTTTCTTTTGTTCTTACTTGTTTTTTTTGCTTGCATCTTCCCATTGTTCTTATGCTGTTTTTAATTTTTGAGTTTCAGTGGTGTTAGCAATGATGAGAAGGTTCATATCAGGAAAAAGTTCTTGACCCACTTGAGAGAACCAGATTATAAGGTATGGGAAGAGAAGTGAAGAGCAATAAGTGATTTATTCACATGTTTTTCCCCAACATTTCCATGCACTCTATAAGTGTTTTTGTTGTTCACTCGGTTGTATATGTTTTTCTCTCTACAGATTGCAGCAATTTTGGCAGTCATCGTTTCTAAAATCGCCCGCATTGATTATCCCAGGGAATGGTATTGTTTATCTCTACAATGGTATTCTTTATCATGTTGTTCTTGTAAGCTTTTTTGGTTTGCTTGTTGGGACAAGGTGGTGCAGTCTCGCACATGGATTCTCTAGGCAATTTCAATGTTTAATCTAACCAGCTTCTTTTCATAAAAAAATGCTCATTTGTTCAAGTAATGATTTTTGGTTCTTATACTTAGAAGAAGTTTTCTTGATTGAAAGATGGAATTTGTTTCTTATCTTTTTTTTGATGAGAAACGAGACTATTTCATTGATAAATGAAAAGGATGATAAAGTCTGTTACAAAAGATGATGCCAATATGCAAATAAAAAAGTAAGATCATAGCTACAAAAAGTAGGAAGCCTATGACTCCAAAAAATTCCAGTATGACTAGTGTCTTCTAAGAGAGAGTTGATAGACTTTGATGTGTCATTAAAAATTCGATTATTTCGTTCTCCCCACCATTTCCAGAAAAAAACATAGATAAAATTACTTTCTCCTATCCTTTCTTCAAGGATTTTATTTTTTGATAGGAAACAAAAATGTTCATTGATAATTAAAAGGAGCAAAAGTGCCTAACAGGATGAACAAATAAAAAGAGCAACAAGATAAAACATATAACACGATGAGAAGAGAAAACAAAGGAGACATAACGTTAATCCTCCAAGGAAAACAGTATGACCGAACCAAAACCAAAGCAAGGGCTGTCTAACAGCAGTAGGTGAGAAGCAAAAGGGATTTGATGTGGAACAAAACTATCATGGTCGTGTGCCTTATGCAAATGATATTTGTGGCTATTTGGGTAATTTTGTGATAGTTAGTTAGTTCCCTATTCTTCTTTAAATAGTAGTATGTATAACTTCTGATCCATTCAAATAAAATCTAGTGGTTGAGATTCATGTAGAAATTATTCTCTTTTGGGTCCTTATTGGTTCTAGGCTACATCAGTGCCTTTCCAAATCCCCACTATGGAAACCAACAAAGGAATGTCTTTTAAGCCATGATCAATCCTATGAACTTGCACCAAAAACCAAACAAGGATGCATCCAAAAATGATCCAGCCAACCAACAACCAAGAAGTACCTTGAGACAAGTCAGCATATGGAGCTTGATCCCAATCTTCTAGAGGGGGTAGATTTTGAGTTGTACAACTTGTATTTGACTGAGGTGTATAGATTTTTTATCTCCTAAATCCAGTTTGTTTTCTTTTAATTGTTGCTGATGTTTTTTGGGTTAAAGATAACATTGGTATAATGCACAGTCAATTTTTAGTCAACCAAGGGAAGATAATAGGTAGAACCAGCCCTGGGTTAAAATCTATATCATCCATTTGCTCTTCCTCTTTGATCTAACTCAGTTGGACTCGTCGCTTGAGATCAGTCGTATCAAGAGAACGGGACTTTCAGGAATGGGGAAATGATTTACGGGGAGACACTCAATGGTGTTTTCGATTTTGAAAATCATCGGCTTTGCACAGTGAAAATTATAGCCTTTTCTTTCTTGATTAGTGCTCTTATTTTGTTACTTTTTTGTTGTTGTGAAGCTCTCTGAATATATGCTATTTCCAAGGAGCGTAAAGCTTCGGATTTTGTTCCCCTCATTGTTGGCATTAATACTAACTATTAAAGTCAAAAGGAGGAATCATATTCTATTTTTCAGTTCAAGTTTCTGTCTTTTGTCTTGTAAGGCTCACAGAGATGACCCCAATCAACCAATATATAGTCATTACAAGCACCAAGTGGCTGTGGAGAAAGTTTTTTTAGCAGTTCTAAGAAAATGCATGTGCTCTAAAAATAATCAAGATTCTTTGTGATTTCTCTAGCCCTAGCTACTATCAATATTTAGCAAGTCCAAACAATGTTGGAACTTGTCATGTGACACTTCCTTGAACATATCAGCGAAATTATAAGCATTGCCCACTTTCTTCACCTTCACCCTCTTTTTATTTCTTAGTAAGTGGTACCTCATATCTATGTACTTAGTTCTTTCATGATGGATTTGATCCTTGTCAAGACAATTTGCTCTTAAATTGTCACAATATACGACTTGATCATGATGTAGGCTAAGATCACCAACTAGCCCTTTCAACCATATTCCCTCTTTAGTAGCTTCTGTCAATGTTTTCAAATATAGACGAAGTAACTGTAGGTTGCAAAGTCGCCTTCCAACTAACAATAGAACCATCCCAAGTGAGATATAACTAGTCATAGATCTTCTAGTTCTACTATCAACATAGTCAAAATCAGAGTGGTCAATCACTAAACTTTGATACCCTCATTTCCAATTGGAGTAGTCTTTTATAATCATTTTAGTGGTTTTACCCCCACCTTTCGTAAGTTTATACCTCAATGAAATTGTTTCTTATCAAAAAAAAAGAAAAAGAAATTGTTTAGTATGTAAAGAAATCTTCAAGGCATATGAACTATAATATGCCACCTATCTTCATAATTATTATTTAAGAATGGTCAACAGGGCAAAGAGCTTTTGAGTTCTTTTTTTTTAATATTATTGATTTAAATTGAATTGACCCTCTCAAGGGAGGGTTTTTACTAACATCCTTGGACTTTCAAGAGCTTGCCATATTTTGTTTTTTTTTCAATGAATGGTTACTTAAAAGACAATTCATGAAAAAGTTAATTGGTTTATCACACACACACATATACACATATATACATGCCACCTAACCTATCTTCATAATTATTATTTAAGAATGGTCAACAAGGCAAAGAGCTTTTGAGTTCTTTTTTTTTTTTAATATTATTGATTTAAATTGAATTGACCCTCTCAAGCGAGGGTTTTTACTAACATCCTTGGACTTTCAAGAGCTTGCCATATTTTTTTTTTCCAATGAATGGTTACTTAAAAGACAATTCATGAAAAGTTAATTGGTTTATCACACACACACACATATATATATATTTATATATACACATATATACATATATGTACACATATATACATACATACATATATGTACATACATATAAATACATACATATATGTACATACATATATACATACATATATATATACATACATATATATACATACATATATATACATACATATATATATACACACACTCATATATATATATTTATTACTAATAATGTAGTCTTATTGAAACCATGTTTCTTACAAGAAAAAAAATTCCCATTGTTTTTTTGAAATTTGTGATTGTCCGGGCCAGCTTGTGCTTATCTCGACTAATGTCATACAACCTGATCCTACAACATTTGGATGTCAAGTAAATCTGTAGGAAATTAATTCCTTTCCTATGTAGGTGACCATCTTGGATTGAACCCAACACCTCTTAGCTCCCCAAGACCCTCTTGAGTCTTGATCACTAGGCCACTCCATGATGATTAAAAGAATTCATATTGTCTTTTCGATTCTCGCGGTCTCCAATCTAATTAGTCATATCAATCTAATTACTCTTTAAATATGTGAGGTATGATCATCATAATATGTATATAGGCTAACTTGCATACTATTTTGATTTGCACAGGCCAGATATCTTCCCTGTGTTGATACAACAACTTCAAGCTGCAGATGTTCTTTTAAGCCACCGAATTCTTATGGTTTTATTTCGAGTTCTGAAAGAATTATCTAGCAAACGACTTACTTCAGACCAAAGAAACTTTGCAGAGGTATTAATTGTCTTCATTGTGTTCTTCACGCATAAATCCTAATAGTTAAATAGCATTTAAGGAATGAGTTGGAGACAAAAAACCAACGTAAGATGGGTTCTGGATGATTGCTTTTATAGAGCTGCAGTAGTATTTTTTTATAATAGAAATGGTGGTTTGAGTGAATAGAAAAAAAAAGAAAAAAGAAAATAAGAAGAGGGAAGAAATCATACCAAGAGTGATGGAAAGAAGGAACAACAAAGAAAAAAAAAAGAATAAGGAAGAAATCATATTGAGAGTGAGAAAGAAGGAACAGAAAAAAGGAAAAAAAAAAAGAAATAGGAAGAAAACATATCGAGAGTGAGAGGGAAGAAGGAATTAACAACAAAAAAAATAAAAAATAAAACATACCTTATCGAGAATGAGAGGGAAGAATGGACAAAAAAGAACATATGCTAGAGAGTGAGAAGGAAGAAGGAATATGGAAAAAAGAAGGAAGCAACAACTAGTGATCCCGACTAAGTAATCGTGGAGACATCTAACCGTTCAAGGGATATCTCAACAACTAGTGTTGCTGTCACACATTGTCTTGTGTTGGAAGGAGAGGAAGTCGCTGGACTGGGTATTGTTGTCCACAATGTTTGGTGCCTAAAGGAGTTAAAACTGCCATTGAACTAAGTGATGTAGCCGCACAGAGCTTGCCATCAAGGGAAAATGTGGTGTTGGAGAGTGGGTAACGTTGCCGAGAGGTTCTAAATAGAGGCGACGAGGGTGAAGCTTAGAGTTGAACTTGAGACGACAAACGAAATGCCTGTTGAAGTACTCCCAAGCTCATCGTTTGAGCATTGATGCTTCAAGCCTGCTTGTGAAACATCACTTGAGGAAGAGAACTTACCGACACGAATCGATCGACATAACTCTTCTTTTGAGTGTCGTCGCGTGCTTGTGGAGCAAGACTGTTTAAGGCTGACTCATCGACACACTTCAACAGTTGAAGAAGTTAGAAGTGTTTGCGAATGAGGTGATGACAACGGTAGAAGGGAAGCGGCAACGAAAAAAGGAGAACAGCGAGCGGGAACGACTTATGGAGGCTTGGGTTTGGGGTGGAGGACGAGCTAGTGATTTTCTTTTACCAAGTCAGGGTATAAAAGATAGGATGTGACCGACATGTTTTCATATCTATTATGAGTTTTTTGTCTTTACTTTTAAAAATAATTTCTATTATTAATTTTTACTTATTCTCATACTACCTGCTCTATGCTTTTGAATGCAAAATTTATTTTTTACATTCTCATTAAGTGAAATTATGTCTCACCTCTTGGAATTTGGCAGATATCATCACATTTCTTTGAGTACGGGTGGCACCTCTGGCAGAGTGATGTGCAGAAGATATTACATGGGTTTTCTACACTTTCAGGAAGCTATAACCCAAATGAGCTGAATCATGAGGAACTTTATTTAATTTGTGAGAGATGGTTGTTTTGTTTAAAGATAATACGCCAATTAGTTGTTTCAGGATTTCCAAGTGATGCAAAATCCGTGCAGGTAAGCTCTATTCTCCTCCTCTTTTTAGTTCATTGTGCTTGTGCTTAAGGTTAACATGATTATGGCCATCTTGTAGGAAGTCAAGCCAATCAAAGAAGTTTCTCCTGCACTGTTGAATGTTCTTCAGTCATTTCTTCCCTTCTGTGAGAATTCTTCTTCTTCTTCTTCTGTCTATTTGCTCTAGTTTTATGTTCTACTTGAATCTTGTGAGGCCATTCAGATTCTCTTTGCATTGGGACATATGTTGAATTTATACATTGTAACTTAATGTGTAGATTCTTCATTTCAAGAGAGAAATTCCAAATTTTGGGACTTCATAAAAAGAGCTTGCATTAAATTGATGAAGGTTTTGATTGCATTACAAGGGAGGCATCCTTATTCATTTGGTGACAAGTCTGTTCTTCCACCCGTCATCAATTTTTGCTTAAATAAAATAACTGACCCTGAGCCTTATGTGTTGTCTTTTGAGCAATTCTTGATACAATGTATGGTAATGGTAAAGAATATTCTTGAATGTAAGGAGTACAAGCCTAGCCTTACAGGTCGAGTGGTGGATGAAAATGGGATGACAGCAGAGCAGATGAAGAAAAATATATCCAGTGCTGTAGGTGGTGCGTTAAATTCTCTTCTGCCTGGAGACCGTGTAGTACACTTATGTGGTGTGTTAATCAGGAGGTAAATATACAAAACCAGTCTCAAATATCTCAGGCTTGTAGCTTTTAATATTGTGGTCTTACTTATTATTTGGTCAGCTGTAATTTAAAATGTTATATGCTTCCATTTGACTTCTTTTATGTAATCTTCTGATTGTTTATGATCAACATATCAATTAGAATTTTGACCTAGTGGTCAAGTAAGGGCATTGAAAATCTAGAGGTTATGAGTTCAATCCATATTATTTTTAATCCTACATAAGAATTAATTTTTTACGGGTTCCTTTGACAACCAAATGTAGTAGGGTCAAACGGTTATCCCATAAAAATAGTTGAGGTACGTGTAAGCTAACCCAAACACTTACGGATACAAAAGAAGTATTAATCAGATTTGAAGACTCGTCTTTAAAGTAAACAATAGCGCGCTGTTAAATTCTTGTAGTACTTTCCCGTTTTAAAATGCTTGATGGCTTCTTTTCTCTATCCTTATGAAAGATATTTCGTTTATGATTTTCTTTAAACGGAAAAAAAGTAATTTGAAGGATTTTCGAGCAAGAATTCTTAGCATCAAGGAGATACCCAAAACTTCTTTTTTCTTCCTCCCTTACATGGCATAAAGATCAAGTAAGAATTTCAAAAAGATTTATTCCAGAGCTCCCTTGGTTCTTGTAGATTCTCTAGCAGTAGGGGCGGTTTTCTTTTGTTTTTTCAGATAAGAAACAAATTTACAAAAAATGATAAGGTAGGCATAAAAATTACAAAAAGACTTTTCCAATTGGCAGTAGTGTGAGTGAGAGAAATTTAAACTGCTGCCTTATCATTGTGAAAACCTGAATCTCTTTGGCTGAGATGGTTTTCTTGGTGGAGTTCTTCCATTCCAACTCAAATTCGAAAAAGCAATCAAAGAAGGTTTATGATTATGATACGATCCGGTCCATTGATTATTAGGATCACTAGTATTAGTATTTATTATTTCTATGTTAATTGTTGTTTTAATTGTATTTGGCTTTTATGAATTATTAGAGTATTATTATTAAATTAGGTTATTTCTAGGTTTACTATAAATAGGATAAGTTAGGTCATTGTTAGGCATTGAAATAGTTGTTGTCTTTTGTACTCTGGCTCTAAGGGAGATTCTCTCTAGAGATTATCAATAGAAAGTGTGGTAGATTCTATCAGATTACTATGATAAGGGTATTACTAGTGCATGTGCTGGTGAAACTTATATTTGTCTTCATGCTTATATTTGGGAGTTGGGAATATGAAAGACTTTGGGAATGGATATGGTTATCTCTACTTTCTTCGAGATGTTGTATGTTCAGGTCCACCATCCCACGTTTGATGTATAGTTAAAAAACAACAACATTTGACTGTAAATTGTTTTATTGTTTCTCTTGGTTTCCACTTCTCTATAGTTTAACTTTGCATAAACTCTAACAACGATTTGAGAGTAACTTCTAATTTTTAAATTTTAGTGCTATTTTTAATAGGGTATTATATTTCTATCAACTTGTGAAGTGATTAAGTTTAGTGGGTTTTTGCTAATTGGCATTGTTTCATACAATGCCCCATCTTTTTGTAACTATTTCACACATCAATGAAATGTTTTGTTTCCTATAAAAAAAAAGATTAAGTTTAGTGGGTTTCACTTTGGCAGGTATTTTGTTTTAACAGCAACTGACTTGGAGGAGTGGTACCAAAACCCCGAGTCTTTCCATCATGAGCAGGATATGGTTTTGTGGACAGAGAAACTACGACCATGTGCTGAAGCTTTATATATTGTATTGTTTGAAAACCATAGCCAGGTATGCAAGATTTTGTTTTCAAGATTTTCATAAAATTATATACTTTCAATGTTTTTAGTATTTACTTGTTTCTAGTTCAAATTTGTAACGATCTTGATTTTTATGTTAGCTTCTTGGCCCTGTTGTCGTTTCCATCCTCCAAGAGGCAATGAATGGTTGCTCAAGTTTAGTGACTGAAATCTCTCCAGGATTTCTTCTCAAAGATGCTGCTTATGGTGCTGCAGCATATGTTTATTATGAGCTCTCTAATTACCTAAGCTTCAAAGATTGGTATAAGCTTTCTGTTTTGAATAATACTTTTCTATTTAGTAGTTTGACAATAATGTCATGAATTTAATTACAAATTAAGGTTGACACGTTTTAATTTCTTCTGCTATTTTTTTCTTAAAACTAATTTCTTCTGCTATTAAAAGTTACTTCTCTAGAACCATTTCAGGCTGTTATTAGTTTAAGAAAGCATTTGAATTCTTAGCCAAATTCCAAAAATAAAAATATGTTTTTGAATACTAAGTTTTCAAAACATGTCTTGGTTTTTGAAAACATAGGTAAAAAGTAGGTAATAAACCAAAGAAATCCATAGGTATAGTAGGATTTATAGGCTTAATTTTCAAAAGCAAAATGCGGTCAATTGAGAACTAAAAGGTTATTGTGGAAACCTCATTTTTTTTCTTGTATCATTATGAACATTTTCTTGATCATTGGTCTAGTGTGTTTTCTCACTTTCTATTTCTCTCTTTAGTCTATTCCTAATCTGTTCTGTCTGCTTATTGCTTTCTATTTTGGAACTTTTTATTTGTCGGTCTCTATTTGTGCATCATAAAGAGGATTACAAAGGCAACCTCTTCTACATTACCTTCATTATAACGGAACAGTTTTTCTATTCTCTCCTATCTATTCATTCATTCCTAGGTTTAATGGCGCATTATCCCTTGAAATCTCAAATGATCATCCAAACATGCGTATCATCCGCCGGAAAGTTGCACTAATATTGGGACAATGGGTTTCTGAGGTACTGTCTTTTTATATACATACATATATTTGTCTAAGGGAATATTGACCACTCGCAGTGTATCTCATAATGGTCAAGAACTTTTATGCTTGTCTTATAATGTTCCACTGATTTTATAGTTATTATCTCGGGTTTGCTTTTGTAAAATATATTTTCTTACTCAAGGTTGAACACTGCATAATTGTATCAGTTTTACTTATATGTTCCAGTTTGCAACCTAGATTAAGAATTCTAAACAAATAGCGTAACACTAAGTTATCAAAGAGAGTTTCTAAGGGTGGCATGGTTGGACTTCCCTCAAGGGCCCAGGTTTGAAACTCACCAGCAACATTAATCTGTAGACATCTCTTGTGTCTCCTTCCTTTAATGTCTCTCGGTGCCTGGTCTATGGATAGACGTGGTTACCCCGAGTATAGTGGAGCGAAACTTCGATATCCCAGTTTCCAAAATAACAAAAAAAAAAAACTGTTATGGAAGAGAAGAAACTCATTTTTATGAAAAAGTTCAATTTTGGAGTGTAAATTCATTTTTTTTATAGGAAACAAAATTATTTCATTGATTTTATGAAAGAGTTACAAAAGATAGAAAAAGAAAGGGAAAATGAGAAGAAAATATGGGGGAGGGATGCCAACTCCATTGGCAAATAGTAAAAGTAGGGAATCGATAAAGGAGAAGATTGATAGTATAAGTCACACACAATAAAAAGAGGTAAGAATGTAAGACAATGTTGATAAGCTTTTCATTGATGTTGATGTCGGGATGTTGATAAAACCGCTAAAACTTGTCGCATAACTTGCAAGATCTCTATCGCAAATCACACGATCACATCCACAATCTTAGGATTTGCGACAAAGTCCCCTGTTGCTTGTTGATTCAGATCTGCAAGTATCGACAGTTGGTAACCCAGACCAATAGATGCCTCTCTAGATGTTAAAATCTTTGCCGCAACCACGCAACCACAGTAATAGTCATAGGATTTGCGACAATATCCCCCGACGCTCGTTGTCTCACATCAGTAACATCATATTCTACGACAATACCAGGTAAGCTCAGCCCCTTCTAAATTGTGTCTTCAGCGATGCCTTCAACGACAGAAAACACACATAAACTACAATCGACATCAATAAAATCTTGTCGGAGAGACTCGATGTAGGATTGACACCGAAGATCGTCTCCGCGAGCATCCCAGCCCACAAACCCAGCCAAAGACATAAAACATAAAGCTTATCAATCTCTTCCCTCAGTCGCGGCTAGTCAACCCCTCTCGCCCAACCATATTTTGCAACACGACCAGTGGTCTAGTGTCGGAGAGAAGGGGAGATTTGGGCGAAGGATAAGTTAAGTTCGGAAACGGAAGAGACGGAGAGGAGGGCTCCAAGGCTACGAGAAAAGGGGAAAAAGAAGGAAAAAGAAAGGAAAAAAATGGAACGGAGAAGATGAAAAGATGAAGAAGAAAAAGAAGGAAAAGAAAAAAGAAAAGAGAAAAGAGAAAGAGATGAAAGAAAAGAGGGGTGAAAGAAGAAGAAAACGCACAGACGAGAAAAAAGTAGACGAAAAGAAAGAGAAAGAAAAAGATGGAGGAAGAAAGAAGAGAAGAGGATGGAAAAGAGAGGGAGAAAGAATTGAGGGTGAGAAAAAATCGGGCTCCCTCCGACGCCAAAATTGGCAACGGAGGGATAAAAGGAATAGCGCAGCTAGGGTTTTTAGAGAGAGGCGGGAGAAAATTTAAAATAGAGAGAGAAAAACTAGCGGGAAGGATTTAGAGTGTAAGTTCATCAAATGGAACATGGAACATGGAACATGGAACTAGGCTATAAATTGCCAAGAATTAGCAATCTAAATGACAGTCCCAAGTATAAAGTTCTAAATACCTGTAAATAAACATACCTAAAAGGGTTGAAAATTTAGAATCTTCAAAGGGGGTTGAGAACTTGAGAGGTCTCTTGATGATGTTTGGTCACTTATTAGATTCTTGGTTACTTTTTGGGTCTCGATAGTGTAACCTTTGTGTAAATATACTTAAAGTCTTATATTACTTGATTAGAGGCCATTCCTGTAGGTTGCATTTTTGTGGGTTTTTTTTTGCATGTTTATACATTCTTTCATTTTTCTTCTCATTTTTTCTGAAGGAAAGTTCGGCTTATTATAAAAATAGTTGGACATTTAATTTTTATCTTAGGCAACTTTTGAGGGTTTTTTTTCCCATGTGTTCTTTGGGTTTTTTCTTTAATGAAGCTTGGTTTCAATTAGAAAAAACAAATGTACATTAAAGACTGTTGACAGGTAGTTGTCTGATGTCCACATGGAACTCAGCATTTCATTATAGGTTGTCTCGATGCTCGAATGTTGATTGTTAATCTTGCGAGCCACCTTCTCTTTATCTTCTTTGATTCTTTTCTATTTTGATTCTTTTCTATTTTGATTCTTTTTTTTAATTGTTGGCTAGTATGTGAAACGTTATATGCATTCTCTTTAGTATTTATTGTTAAGGATAAAATACAAAATTGTAGTTCATTTAGAAATTTCACCTATTACAAAAAGGAAATAAGGTACAGAAATTTAGTGAAAATACCAATCTGCATGAATTCTTTTGAATGCTTTGTGATATCATTTATTATGAGTTTGTCAAGACAATTTTGAAAATTTTATACATCAATCATTGTTTCTTTTTTATGAAATAAAAATTAATTGATGACTGAAATTGAGCCTCTTATTATTTTGTATTCATAGGTTAAAGATGATACGAAAAGACAAGTCTATTGTGCTTTGATCCAATTGCTTCAGGATAAAGATTTGTCTGTTCAGGTATGATTCAAACTATCATATGTATGTTACATCAATTTTCTTGTTTGTTTTCTCCATAGATTTGACACAACTCTTCCGTTACTAACTGAAGTTAAACATTCCTTGTCAGTTGGCAGCTTGTCGGTCCTTGTGTTTACATGTTGAAGATGCAAACTTTTCAGAAGAAAAATTTACTGATCTTCTACCCATGTGTTGGGAATCATGCATTAAACTGGTAGAGGAAGTTCAGGAGTTCGATTCAAAGGTAGCACTATTTGCTTTAGAATTATGTTCAGTTTGAGATAGTCACATTTGGAGTTACTTTTAACACATTCCTTCATTTTATATTAGCTTTTTATTTTTTATTTTTGAATTGATGTTGGCTCTATTTTTTTTAAAGAAGAAATAAGTTCCATTCAAATATCAAAAAGTAATAAACAAGACAAATGAAAAGTCACTCATTTCACAATGTTCAAATAGACAAAATGATAATAATGTCGACAATAATTCCATATAAATTTAAATATGATGAACTCGTCTAGCTTACAGTCTGCTAGAGGCGTGTTGCACATGGCTGCATGCCCGTTTAGACCCCTTTTTATCAAGTTTTCCATATATTTTTGTTAATGTATGTCTTCTCGCCATTTTGACGTGCAAGCCTCCCACATAAAAAAATGACCCAAAATGTACTCTAAGGGGGTATGACTAGTCAGCCACTTTACCAAGTTATGTGACAAATGCAATATAGTTGATGTGGTCATTATTGTGGCGTTATATAACACTTTTAAAGACGAGCATTTCAAAACCTTCTTTTTCCCTCATTCAAAAACCTTTTTTTTTAGACCGTGAGTGAGATTGCTCCCAATTATGTCACCTGCTTTGAGTTTTTGTTTGGTTGGATTGCTCGCCGAGTTAGAGCAGGTGCTTCACGATCAACTTTGCATAGTGTTAAAGGATGACAAACCCTCGAGGAATCTTCACATTGGTATGGTATTGTCTACTTTGAGTATAAGCCATCATGACTTTGTTTTTGGTTTCACCCAAAAGGCCTCATACCAATTGAGATATTTGTCCTCTGTTATAAACCCATGATCTACCCCTTATTTAACCAATATGGGATTACACTTTGTTTGTATTCCCAACAATCCTCCCCTCGAACAAAGTACCGCATGTGAGTCTGCCTTACTGGATAGTCATTTTTCAAATTATACTTGAGTGCCACACTTTAACTCAAACTACGAATCCTTCTGAATTATACTTGAGCCGGAAGGAAAGCTCAACCACGTATCCACCGGATTTACGTTTGAGCAAACAACAACTACCCCTCAACTGATACCACTTGTTAAGGGAGGACAAACATCTCTATTGGTATAAGGCCTTTTGGGTGAAACCAAAAACAAAGCATAAGGCTCACAAATTCTTTGTTTCATACTCGGGGATATTCTTTCGGCATAGCTAAGTCGTGAGCACAACTCTGATACCACTTGTTAAGGGGCGAAAAACCACCGAGGAATCTCCACATTGGTATGATATTGTCCACTTTAAGTATAAAACTTCATGACTTGGTTTTTTGTTTCACCCCAAAAGGCCTTTTACCAATGAAGATGTTTGTCCTCCCCAATAAATCCATGATCTACCCCTTATTTAACCAATGTGGGAATACACTTTGTTTGTATTTTCAATACATAGACTGGAAAGGAATGGTCTTTCTCTTTTTCCTTTTATTTTATTCATAAAAAGAATCCAATGAAGGAATTCAAATATTTAATTTTTCTATGTGGGAGTCCCTGTTCATTTTCTACAATGGGAGGTTTACTTTCTACACATAGACTGGAAAGGAATGGTCTTTCTCTTTTTCCTTTTATTTTCAACACATAAACTGGAAAGGAATGGTTTTGTTGCTTTTTTTCTTTTTTGGTACTTCTTTCTGCTCAAAAAATGGTCGCAAAAATTAAAATTAAAGGTGCTGATAATGTATTATTCAGATGTTTTTTTTTTTAATTTTTGATGTACCTTTTTTGTTTCTGCATCTGTGTTATACATCTCTCTTCAGGTTCAAGTTCTAAATTTAATATCGGTTCTGATTGATCGTGTCAGTGAAGTCATTCCATATGCGAATGTGTTGGTTTCATTTTTTCAGAAGGTAAGCCATATATTTTTTTTAATAGTATATTGTATATCCTGTTTATAACAAGTTATTGCATAGTTTATATTACAACATGTGCATGATGAATTGACAAGTGTTCAGAAATTATCATGTCATCTTTAAAACTGGATGGGTACTTTTTTTTCTTCTTGGTTTAGAAATCAAGCATTCATGGAGAATAAATGAAAGAATACAAAGATCAATACAAACAACACCCAGCAAAAAGAGGCCCCACCAAACTTCATACTTATCATAATAATGAAGGCCTCTAATCCAAAATATTAAGACCAACTCCAAGGATAGTTACACAAATATTTGGTCAAAAATGTTCAAAGAGAAGCACACCATGCCATGCATCTTTGGTCTTGTAATCCCATGAATATCTATGATTTTTTTTTTTATAAATTTAAATTAGTGACACATTACTTTATGTTATTGTTAAATTGAGTTTAGTTTGTTATGCCCTGTCTTCATTCAAGCTTCAAGGTTCTGTTTTTCAAATTTTGTTTGAAGCCAGATTATTTCGGTATGTCTAAATTAGTCTCTTGTCAATTGCCCTACTTTCAATTTAAACAGGTTTGGGAGGAATCTTCTGGTGAAAGCCTCCTACAGATTCAGCTTCTTATTGCTCTGCGGAATCTTGTGGTCGCACTTGGTTATCAATCACCAGTTTGCTACAACATGTTGATGCCCATTTTGGATAGGAGCATTGACATTAATCATCCAGACGAACTCAATCTTCTTGAAGATAGCCTGCTGGTACTGGTTTGATTTTTTTTTGTTTTGTTTATTTTATATATATATTATTGAAACAGTTTATTATTATATTTCTGTATCTTCTATCACTGCTAAAAATAAATATTTCATACAGCTATGGGAAGCTACAGTTTCTCATGCTCCTTCATTGGTTCCTTCTCTGCTTGCATATTTTCCTCGACTTGTGGATATCATGGAGAGGAGTTTTGATCACTTGGAGGTTAGGCTTCTTCTATAATGTCTTAGATTCAATAGGATATTCAATATTGTTTTCCCATTACTTTGTTTTGCAGTTCTTAATACATTCCATTTCTTTCAACGAAATAGCATTTTAATGAAAATAAATCAGTTCTAATGAACTTTGCAAATTTACGGAAAAGACCTCGCTCCATTCTTTTTTTTTGAAACTGAAACCATCTTTCATTAAGAAAATGAAGATTGTACAAAGTGAAAAGAGGAAACAAATACAAGAAGGAAAAAACAACAGCAAACAAATAAAGAAAATACAAGAAAAAACAGAGCAACAAAAGCCAAAAAGAAAACTCCAAAGGTAGGAACATAGCAAGCAAAATAACACTCCATTCTCTTCCTTCTCGTATGGTTGAATATCATGCCCAATGTTTTAAAAGGCGCGCCTAGGCTCAAGTCCCACCTCTAACGCCTCACTTGTCCCAGGCGAGGCGTGTATAATAAGGCGCTCGCCTTATGGCGCCTTACGTGGAGCCCTAGGCACCAAAAGGCGCGCGCCTTATGGAATTTATTATTTCCTTTGCGCTTTTTGTAGATCCCCGTATTAGCCCATTCGAAGTGCGTAAAGGTTGGTAGTTGAATATTATGTATATTTTATATATTATTCTTAGTTAAAACTTAATTTATGCCTATGAAAAGTGTTTTTATTGTGTATACACATATATATAAAATTTATTTTGCGGTTTTTATATAGTGCGCCTTAAGTAAAACAAGCCCTCGCCTTTTGGTGCGCCTCAGGCTCAGGCTCTAGAGGGCCATTGCGCCTTAGTGTGCCTTACGCTTTTTAAAAAACTGATCATGCCCATATGTTTTCACTTTTCACTCAGATCCTTCCTCAAATAAAAAAACACAAAATAAATTAACAATGCACAATAATATCTTAACCCTTTTAACCCTTTTAAGAAACTGTTAAGACACTAATATCTTAACAATGCACATTAAAGCTAATAGCGGAAAGATTTTTTTTGATAGGAAACGGAAAACTTTCATTGATAAAATGAAAAGTAACAAAAAAAAAAAAAAGTCAATAATAATATAGCTACAAAAATCCTTTCCAATGATATAATAAAGTAGATAAACTGTAATCTTTGAAAGGAGATGATAAATGAGCCCAATTCATGGCCAGATATGTAATTGAGTCGAAGATGTTCTCGGTTTGATGATGATTATCAGCAAAAACGGCTTCATTCCGCATATACCAAAGTTTCCACCAGAATGCAAAGATGAAATGGTGCCATAGTGTTTTTTTCTCCTCTTTGAATGGGTGTCCATGAATGATATATATAAGCAATTCTTTGATGTTTCCTGGTCTTGCCATCCTCCACCCAAAATTATTAAGCAAAATTTACCAAATCCCATTAGCCACAGAACAATTTCTGAAAAGATGGATTTGTGTTTCTTCATCTCTGTTACATAAAAGACATATGATTGGAGACAAAGCCATATTAGGCCTCTTTGCTTGAAGATTATCATTAGTATTTATAGCGCCGTGGCTAAGTTCCCAAATGAAAATTTTGACTTTTTTGGGTTCATTTCCACCCCATATGTCAAGATAGAAATCTGATTTTTCCTTGTTATGGGAAGATAAAAGATGGTTCAGCAGCGATTTTGCAGTGTATACCCCATCCTTGTTTAAGGACCAAACCCATGAATCAGTCCCAACAACAATATCAATGGATTCAAGCACATGAGAAAGATCAGCCCATTCATTAATCTCATTGTCTTTTAAATTTCTTCGAAGCCTTAAGCTCCAAGAGGAATTGGTGGTGTCCCAACAATCACTAACCTTTGCTTGCTCAATCATTGAGAGATTATAAAGGAGAGGGTAGGTCTGTTTCAAAGCAGCAAGACCAATCCATGTATCATGCCAAAAAAGTGTGTCCTCACCAGATCGGATTTTATAAATAATATTGGAGAGAATCAGGTGCTTCCATCTATCAATGTTTCTTCATGGGCCCTTGGAAAGTCTAATTCCTCTGTGGCCAGCAACAAAAGAGTGAAGAGAAGGGCCATATTTTATCTCGATACATTTTCTCCATACATTTTCTCCAGAGCGCATCTTTTTCCTCATAGAATCTCCAATGCCATTTTGCTAAAAGAGAAATGTTTTCTTTATGTATATCAATAATACCAAGACCTCCTTCAATAGGTAATTTAACCTTGTCCCAACTAATGAGATGACTCGCTTTTCCTCCATCCTTTCCTCTCCAAAGGTAGTTTCTAAAAAGCTTTTTAATCATCTTTGTAACCTTTGCAGGAGCAAGATAAAGGGACAAATATGGCTTGTAAAAGAGTCAATCTACCACCTTTGGAAATGTGAGATGTGCCCCAGTTTTGAAGGCGCTTTTCAATCTTTTCCACAACAGGGTTCCAGAAGGATAATGTTTTATTCTTTCCATTTAAAGCGAGACCCAAATAAGTGGTTGGCCAATTTTATACCTTGAAACCATTAGAGGCAGCAACTCTCTCGGTATCATCCGGATCAACGTTAATAGAGAGTAATATAGTCTTTTCACAATTAACATTTAAGCCAGATGCCTTCTCAAAGCTCTTCACAGTGTCAATCCAATTATCCAGGGATCCTTTTTTCATGGATGAAAAAAGAATAGTATCATCTGCAAACTGAAGATGAGTGCAAGATAATGTTCTATTATTGTGACCAATCGAGAAGCCTTCCACGAGCCCTCTGTCTTCAGACAGTTTAAATTGTCTACTCAGGCAGTCAGTGATCAAAACAAACGAGAAAGGTGAGAGGGGATCACCTTGTCTGAGTCCTCTAGATGCTCTGATTTTTCCCCTAGGTTTACCATTGATGATAACAGAGTAATTAGCTGAAGATAAACAACCTCTGATCCACTTCCTCCATACAAGACCAAACCCTTTCTTGTGCAATATATCATCAAGGAAATCCCAGTCCACCATATCGAATGCCTTCTCAATATCTAGCTTTACCACCATACCACCATACCACCATACCATTCGTCAATGAGTTCATTAGCCATAAGAATAGTATCTAAGATCTGCCTATTAGCCACGAAAGCGGATTGATAGTTGGTGACAGTGGAAGGAAGAACAATTTTGAGCCTTTCTGATAAAACACAGAGCAATAATCTTGTATAACAAGTAGTGAGACTGATTGGCCTATAATCTGCAACAGTTCGACTCACAATCTTTTTGGGGATAAGACAAATGTAAGTTTCGTTCAAACTAGCATTGATGATACCATTTTGGAAAAAATCATTGAACACATTCTTGATATCATCTTTGAGAGTGTTCCATGAATTTTTGAAAAATTCAGCAGTGTAACCATCAGGTCCCAGAGTCTTGTTGCATCCTAAATCAAAAACAGCTTTTCTAATCTCCTCTTTGGTGAATATCAGCAGAAAGATGAATAACGAAACACAATATATCACGATAATAGATAGAAACTGGATTACAATACCATATCGTAGTCTTTCGAGAGGGCCACACTCTCCCATTGTCTTGAGCAAAGACAATCAATATCAAAATATTCATACCCACAAAGAACCCTAACCCTCTATTTATACTAAAACACAAATGACTATTACTAAAATACCGTTACTAATATAATAATAACTTTAAACCCTTATGGACCTATCAAATCCCCCATGTTGAAAAACACCTTGTCCTCAAGGTGTGGACCAGTACAAACCATCGAAATATATTGTCAAACTCCTGCTTCCCATTTCTTTTTTGAAATCTCTTCTTTCGATCTTGTTCTATTTGTCCTCACAGTGATCTGAACCCCTTTGGTGTTGTTAACCATCAATTTTGTTGGTGGAACAATTTCCATGTTTTCTAAACTTTCCAACCACCTAGCTCTACAACACGACTCTGACAAAAATTTCACATTCCCTAAATCCTCCCACTGTGATGCCCCAATATAGTCCACAATTCCCTTCCAATTGCATGTGAATTTTGCAAAACAATTGCCCAAAGTTTGTCATCCACTGCCAACCGACAATGGGGCAGAAGTTCCCTAAATCCTCCCACTGTGATGCCCCAATAATGGATCTTGAGCAATTCATTTAAAATGAGTCCACTCCCAAGACTCTGGCACAATTGTCTGTCATCTTGTCTTCCCATCAAAAGTGAAAATTCACTTTCCTTTCTTAGAGCACTAGCTCCATGTTCCATGTTTATCTCTAATGGGCTTGACCCATAGTGTGCTTGCTTCCCTAACTTGGAGGTGGTCCCACCCATTAACACCCATTTATTTTCACCATTTATTGTGCGTCTTTATCCACAATTTCTTTAGTTTTATCTCCAATAAATCCACCAGATTCTTCCAAAAAAATTCTTCCTTGAGAATGGTCGATCCCCACCCCAAATTCTCAATTTGACAAGCATCTCAGCAGTAACATCTCTAGTAAAAACACCATTCTTACGACCACATTTTTGTACTTGCAATTCAGCCCACAACAAACTCTTCTTAGTTGTTCTGTTACATTTCCACTTCTTGCTAACGAAGAATTTTCTTTCCCTTTGTTTCCCTCAAACTCCCTGAAGCACACTAACTAGGTTTGGGTGAAGTAGATGTGGCCGTTGGAATCATCGAACTGGACAAGCTTTACCTGTTTGTCGCATTTCTTGATGATGCTGGCAATGGCGAGGTTGTACTTCTTGTCTCTATGAACGCTCCGATTCATGGTGTAGGTATAGACACCTCTTCCCGTTCTTGCTGCTCGCTAGAAATATCTTGATTGGCCTTGCCGTTTGCTCCCCCCGGTGTCGCTCTCTCCCTTTGAAACCTCTTTTTCCTCGGTTGATTAATTTTTTTGTTCCCTTGACCAACTGAGTTATTCTACATCTCTACTTCATTTTTTTCTTTAGAATATAAATGGGCCTTACTTCCGTGCTTGAAAAATAATAATCCAGCAAGAGTATTGAGGTTTCTAAGGTTAATTACATCCCAAATGTATTGTGATACGATCCAACTTGGGAGTTTAGGAATTAGTTATTATATTATTTAATGATAAAGGGCGTTTGTGTCTTTTCATA
>JBBMEF010000022.1:8872230-8884654 GCA_037832685.1 Sicyos baderoa
GTTTTCTTCTTATAAATAGAGTAGGATATCATTGTTTAGGATATCCAGGAACTTGAGGCTTATATGCTCTGGTTCTTAGGAATTTATTTATTTATAATAGTTTATATTTGATATGATCTAGATCCTGGATCATATCATATTGCTTTTCCTTGTTGGATTGGTGACTTTTGGGGTTTAAAATTACTACTGGTCTAACCCAATTTTCTTCCCGTCGTGAGTGCACTCCTCCATTGTCGTCTGTTGATAGCAGCTTGTGGTTTCCTTCAAGTAGATTTGATATTGCAAAGTTGGGTCAGTATTTGGGCTAACCAATAAAGGAAATCTGGCCTCTCCCCCTTTATTTAATCTCATCCCATTCAAGATTGTCTGACCCTTGTGATTGGGGCTTAGGATGATAGAGGGTGCTTCTCTTCCAGCCACATTTTCAACTGTACCAAGGAGTTTCTCAATCCTAAATTCGAAATGAATTGTACCACCATATCCCCGGTCTGATATAATTTTCCTCCAGCATTCCCAACCGTCGATCTACCATGAATGCCCATTTGTGTTTCTCGTTCAACGATTCTGACATTAATGGTTATTTCCAGTTTGGGAAAACTCTCTATGGGTTCTAAATTCTTCGGACTGGCCATAATCTGGTTCTCAAGACTTATAGCGACACATTTGTCCCTTCTGTGATGCGCTTCATGATAGATTTTGATAACATCGAACATTGCAAGAATCTGATTTGTTGGAGAAATGGCCAAGTTGTTGCCGTAATGCTTTTCTATAATGGGTTGGATCATATTTCCTTTAGTTTCTTTGAACATAACTTTCTGGTTGACCCTCCATAAATAATTTTATCAGTCCATGAAGTCCCATTTGTGTCGGGTTGTTAATTTTTATTTTGTCTGGCACATGATCAAAAGCCAAGAAATTGCCCGAGATCGGCATGCCATGAGCTTCGCCTTGAGATACAGGTGGGCCCTTAAGAACAACGTTGCTGATTTTATTGTTATCAAACTCTCTCTCCCTCGGCACCTTCTTCTTGAAGTAATTTGTTACACGACAAATTATATTAGGTTTTTCCTTTTTCCTTTGGCATGGGCCAAATAAGATCTTACTGTGCTTTATAAATTGGGACCACCCACGTTCCTCTGTACGAAAAAGAGATTCTAACTAACTCTTCCTCAAACACTAATGGTCGGTCCATTCCTCTAGCTAACCACAGCCCAATTGCAAATAGTTCATCAAGCCCAAAACTAATCTCAGAAGCTTCTCTCAACAACATACGTGCCTCTTTTTTCTTAATAAGTTTTAGCCCAATTTTAAATATCTTTCTAAACTACAGCCCACATTTCTTTTTCCTATTATCAATTCTTAGGCAATTAGGGTTAGCCGCCCCTTTTTTTTTCTTTTTTAATCTTTATGAAAAACAGCCAGTACCTATGCCTCTTCTCTTTAGTCTTTCGTGTACGACATGTCCCATCTATGTTACGTCGTTCGCTTTTGTGTGGCTTGAGGTTCTCTTCCCCAATACCTTGCTCGACTAACCAAACACCCTTCTCTTTCACGACGGTTTCCCTGTGATATTTCCATTGTCGATGGCTCATGTTCTTCCACTTCATCTCCGGCCATTGTTCTTGCTGCTTAGTGTCTTTTGTTGCCCGTTCAACATTCTTCAAATGGCGACTCCAATCATTCTCTATCTCCGATCGAATGGCTATTGGAGTATTTTCTTTGTAAAACTCCCATTGTTGGTATTTGTTGGTATCTTTTTCTCTGCACGTTTTTTGCCAGCCATCGTTCTTGTTTGTCAGTTTTTTCCTCATCTTCCCTGCCACCATAACCATCTTTTTTTGTTTCTTCTTCCAAACCATTCTTCCATTTCTTTTTATTCTTTTAAGCTTATTTCTTTTTCTAGAGACTACAAACTTGCTGCCCCCCCAACAAATGAAGCTTGTTTTTTGGCCATAAATTCCATCCTCTTCTTCTTTTTCGAACCTTTTTCTCTTGCAGTATCTTCCTTCTTCGCCATTTTTGGATTTGCATGTTTTGCCACTTATCTTGATGTTCCTGCTTGTCGAATCTTTCCCATCGCCTATGAAACTTCCATTGTAGACGTTGATGGAGTTGTTGATGCCCTCTTTTTCTCCTTTTCAAAAACTTATTCTTTGCTTGACACTTTTTAAATTTTTCATATGCATTTGCTCGGTTTTCTGCACACAAACAATTTTGATACTTGGGCAGATTTGTTGCTGATTTTGGGTTTGATTTTGGGTTGGGTCTCCTCTCTTTCTATGTTCAGCTGCCCTTCTTCCTTCTTTTTTTTGTTCAGTTGACTATGAATCTCCAACAGTTTTTCAAACACCTTAAATCCTTCATGTATTGCTATTAAAGCTTGCATTTATTTGGTTGTAGAGGCTCATAACTCTGCCAAGATTTCATTACGATCCATTGCTTGAACTCTTGTCCTAGGACGAACTTGCTCTGATACCAATTTGTTAAGACACTAATATCTTAACAATGCACAATAAAGCTAACAGCGGAAAGATGAATAACAAACACAATATATCACGATAATAGATAGAAACTAGGTTACAATACCATACCGTAGCCTTTCGAGAGGGCCACACTCTCCCAATGTCTTGAGGAAAGACAATCAATATCAAAATATTCATACCCACAAAGAACCCTAACCCTCTATTTAAACTAAAACACAAATGACTAATTACTAAAATACCCTTACTAATATAATAATAACTTTAAACCTTTATGGACCTATCAGAAACCTCATGAAGTAACAAACAAAAAAGTACACCTTAAGTTAGTTGTCTCCGGAGAGAAAAGAGAGCTCTCTTTCAATGTTCATCCCATGACCTCCCGATAATAGTAGTGGTTCTGCTCTCAAACAACCTCCAATGAGTTTCGTCCACCGCTCCCAATGAGCCCTCAAACTTAGCCACAAAAGGCTCCATTAACAACCGTTTGAGGCTCAGTAAACATCCACACAAGGCTCAGGTGAACAGCCACAAGAGGGGCCAAAGAGAAACCCTAACAGATAAAAGAAATTTATTTGTATTCACCTAACATAATATCATTAATTCACTAACTGTCAACAAATCAGTTAATTTGCAAAGTTCATGTGATTCTTTAAAATATAAAATAAAATTCATATCATATAAAAAGTATTATGACGAAAAAAAGAAAAATTCTAAAATTAAAAAAACAAATTAAAAAGAAAATTAAATGAATTAATATTAGCAAGGAAAGTTCTAAGAATAGATATAATAATTGGGATTTGAAATAATAAACAAATAAAAAAATATTATTTTTGTTGTATAAAAAAAAATATTATTTTTTATTAATAAATTAATAAAACTCATAAATGTCAGATCATTCATAAATAACAAAACCTTCCTACAACCCCTCTACAAACAACCACATCCAAACAAGTCATTATTATAAATTTATAACCCCTCTACAAACAACCACATTCAAACAAGCTATTATTATAAACCCTCTACTAACTTCTCCATAACTACTCATCCAAACACCCCCTAAGGGTTTCAAGAGAGAAGAGAGAGCGTTTTTTTTAGAGAGAGCTTTTCTTTACCTCTCAGACTCTAATCCTTTTTCTTTGTGATTATTATTTTAATATTTCGTGTTTTTATAGGGTGTATTTTATTTTGAAAGAGATTAATATGCATGTTTTGTGCATATATCCATGTATTTATCTTTTTGTTTTTTTATGTATGGTGCACCTTGCTCTTGCACCTCAAGCTCCAGAGTATCATTGCACCTTTAAAAACACTGCCTGTAAAGAAAGTTTGCAGATTGTTACCTTGTTTTCTGTGATAGTTCAGTGTTCAGTCTTTCATTCTCTTCATAAGCATTTTAATTGTTTGTACTTTGTATTCAGGTTGCCATCAACATAATTGAGACTTACATCCTCTTGGGGGGGAATGAATTTCTAAGCATGCATGCCTCTAGCATTGCAAGAATTCTTGATTCCATTATTGGCAATGTCAATGACAAGGGACTGCTTTCAACTTTTCCAATTATTGACCTTCTGGTGCAGGTATGAGTTTGCATGTTTATTTTAAAGATAAAAATAGTACCAATAGCAGCAAAATTGCCCCTTTTTCTCGATTCTTTGTTTTAACAAACTAAAGGGGAAGTTTATTCTTATATATTCACTTTGAAGCTTGGACTCTACCAGATGCTTCTGTGATACGGGAGTATATATTTAGTCGTTTTTTTAAAAATATTGACCCATGGTCATGAAACTTTAGGGGAGGTTATTCAAATTTGAGTGCTGAAGTGAACATTTTAAGTTTTTAGTTGTAAGTTATTTTATTTTATTTTATATTTTTTAAAATCGTCTAAGGTTCCAACTCTATTAGAAGTTGTTTTTAGTATTTTCTGTATAAATTGTTGTTCCAAGAAATTGGTTTCCTATTTTAAGATGTGTGATATATTTATCGATGAGAAATTATACAAAAGGAGGTCTATGAATGATAGGAAGGCCATTCTAACCTACAATGCCATGTAGTCTATGTAAACACTTTCCAATCAATCATAATAGAAAAAAAAAAAAAGAAAAAAGAAATATCACCAGAAAAAGACAACTCATTTGAGAAGGCCAAATGAAACTGAAAATGTCATTTATATTTTATTTAAATACCATTTGCTTAGAGTTTTATTCCATTAGTCCATATACTTTCAAATGTCTAATTATAGTTCTTGTACTTTCAATAAAGCTTAAAAGTAGTTTTATAGTTAGTTTTATCTTTTACTTTTATTAAAGAAATTTAGTTTTATCAACTTTCCATCTATAAATTTTGGAAATATGTACCCATTGTCTTTTCTTGCATGGAAATTATTATTATTATTATTAACTTCAAAATATGAAAATTATTATTATTATTAACCAAATTTGGAAAAACAAAATAACTTATGACAAATTTTGCCAACAAAAGCATATAGCTCAACTTGCATACAAAGATCATGGATTTAAATTCTACATCCCAAATATTGTTGAATTAAAAAAAACGGTAGGACCAATTTTAAGCTTATTGAAATCGAACATTTGAAAGTATATGAACTAAAATTGAACATTTGAAAGTAAAGAGACTAAGATGGAATGAAAAAATGAAGTACATGGATAAAATAATGTTTTAACTACCAATCAGAGTAATAGCTCAACATTAATGTATACCCAATGACCAGAGATCATTGGTTTAAATTCTCCCAGCCCAATGGTTGTAGAACTCAAAAAAATAATATTTTAACTTATTTTTTATTTTAACCACCATGGAGTGGCTCAAGTGGTCAAAGAGGGTCTTGGAGTGCTTAAGGTGTGGGTTCAATCCATGGTGGCCACCTACTTAGGAATTAATTTCCTACGAGTTTTCTTGACATCCAAATGTTGTAGGGCCAGGCATGCCCCGTGACATTAGTCGAGGTGCGCGCAAGCTGGCTCGGACAATCACGGATATCAAAATAAATAAATAAAACTTATTTTTTATTTTTATTATACCATAAGATTCTCAAATTCTCCGGGGGCTCTGATTCTGTAGAAGTTGGTGAACTTCCAGCTTTCTTAGCAATTTTGAATTAACCAGGATGCCATCCAGAGGCAACCATAAGGACTTCTATATTTGTTAGAAAACTGTCCACCTTCCACCACATTAACTATCTTTGAAGCGAAAATATTTTGATTGATAAAGTGAAAATGCACACACCTATTGAAACATGGAATTAGGGTCCAATCAAAAAGCAAAGTTACATAATATAAAACAGTAAACTACAAGCCCTAAATGTGCAGGAAAAAAAGTGAGGTGAGGGATGGGCTTGTATGTCTAATACGATATAGACAAGATATCTTATAGTTTTCCTCGCAGATCTAGAAGATGGTACTCGCATGTAGAGAATTCTTCCGTCGGATATGGTCAAAGAGAAGAGTCTAATGGTGCTTTCCTTGATAGAAGATCCGTCATCCCCTTGTCGACGACGTGGTAGGTGATGGCTAGAAGACATTCGCGAGTTGATGCTCTAAAGAGACAAGAAACTTGCTTGGTGGGTCTCAAAGAAGGTCAAATCTGTTGTGCGATTATCTGGTTCTATTGGACGCGAGGGAGATTCGAATTTTTGAGGACTCGACAAACTCACGTGAGGAAGCTCTGACCGTTTGCAATTCTATTCCACAAGGAAGACTCACAAAAAGGGGCAGAAAGAAGGCTCGCTTAATTGCGCACGACAAACAAAGCATAGTGGTTGTGATGTCATGAAGCTTGGCCGAAAGTGTTGAATTATATTAAAATGTCAATCAACCCAAAAGTTTAAGTTGATGGTTTTGGGTAAATTTAATTATATCAAATAACACTCTTCCTTACTTGTGGGCTTCAAAATTTGAGAAATGCCTTACAAGTGGAATTCAACTTTATTTGGGGAGGAAACGACTTGGCAGTGACTTGAACTCAGGACCTCCACCTCTGATATCAACTTCAATTTGAAGGATGAAAATATAGTATTTTTACTATACTTTTCTACAATACAAATGAGTGGGGTTTCTTTTATAGAGGAAACCCCAACCACTAATGAAAGAGATCTCCCTAAAAATATTGAATATAAACTACATTGAGCTATTTAAGGAAGTAACCAACAAAAAGAGAGTCGTGACTCAGACGTCGTGAGCTAGACAGAAGGGGAGGTGGCTCCAATCTGTCGACCTGTGAAGAGAAGTGTGACACAGGCACTGTAAAGCTTGACAAAGGAAAGGTGGTTTCCATTAAATTACGAAAGGGAGGAGAAAGGAAGAAATTGGTTGGATGTTCGTGACCCTCTAAAGCATAGTCGTGTGGATTTCTCGGACAGAGGAAGGAAGAAACAGGAGGGGAGAGATGCAATCACCGACTGTCGAAAGATGGGAATTCAAATTCTCTAAATCCTTTAATATGGTATCCGAGCCCATAATGCCCAAACGGGTATCGGTCCAATAAAAATGAAATTGAGATCTGATTCAAGATTGGTGAGCCGAAAAGAGGCACCATCTTGAGGGGGCATTTTAGGATCTCACATTTGTCCCACATTGGAAAAGTGGAAAATCCAACAAGCATTTATGAGAGATATGGGTTACTCCCCTCATTACTAATTGGTTTTGAGATGGAACCCCATATTCTCTAATATCGACAAAGTGAGGATCGTCGTAGGTTGCCCTCCGGTGCCGGAGGAAGAGGGGAGAGGGTTTTTAGGGTTAGTATCGCTTGTGAGGTTTTAGAGAGAAGATTTTTCTGGCAGCGCCAAGCCACATTAACTATCTGTCTTGCCAAAATTATCTTTCCTCATTTATAGGCTAATCAATTAATTGAATATAGAACTTTCTGCATCCCAGAATAATGTTGAAGATTTCGTCTTTTCCTCATTAGAAAAAAAAAACAAGTCTTCATTTTCTACTCTCTGAGGTAAATATGTCTTGGACCTTTCATGTAGAAAGAAAGAGAAACATTTCTGAAATAATTTTGAAATACGATACCATGAATAAGACTCTTATAAGAGTAAGATTACGCCATGATTTGTTAGATTAGATGATTATATTTTCAGTTGTGCGCAAATGATGTTCTTTATTTTATTCTGTTAGATTCATTTACGAAGTATTTCTAGACTCTTGTCTTTATGGCAATAAGTTATCATCATTCTCTATAGTGCAAAGATTTAAGAGCCGTTATTAATCTATACAATATTCATCATACTCTTGTTTTTTTGCAGTGCTTTCCTATTGCTGTGCCCCCAATGATAGGCAGCACCCTTCAGGTACGCTGAATACTTTTCTGTGAAACTTCCGTTTTATTTTTGTAATAGTGTTACGATTTCCGAGATGTTTATGCTCTCTTTTAAATTTTCGTATCTTTCTTACATTGGTTCTAGAAATTGATTGTTATATGCTCGAGTGGGAAAGACGAACGTGATCCTTGCAAGACATCAGTCAAGGCATCTTCAGCTGCCATCCTGGCAAGGGTTTTGGTGATGAATACAAATTATCTTGCCCAGTTGATGACTGAACCATCTCTTACAGTTCTCCTCCAAAAAGAAGGAATCCAAACTGAGGACAATATTCTTCTTTCTTTGGTTGACTTGTGGCTTGACAAGGTTAGTACTTAGTAGCAATAGCAGGATGCCGGGATATCTTTCTTTGTTGTTTCATAATTGCTTTAGTCTGTAGTTAGTTAGAACCTAGAGGGTTCATATCTTGTGTTGATACGTTCTGAATCAGAATAAATATCATTAGACAATTCTTAGAGTTTAGACTCTTTTGATGCTTGGTTGTATTAGTAGGAGTCAAGGGAAGTTATCTATACACTTATTCTAAGGCTGATGAAAAAGTTGAGTTCGGACAATCCCACTTCTTGAATGACTTAGGTTTGGCAGCAGCAATTCAGCATTAACCTTTAAGTTCTGTGTTTGGTTACAGGTAGACAATGTATCCTCGATTCAAAAGAAACTGTATGGCTTAGCACTCTCCATAATTTTGACTTTAAGATTGCCCCAAGTCCTCGATAAGCTCGATCAGATCTTGAGGTACCTAATCTGACTTCGAATCTTATTCATAGTTGCAGTGTGAATAGTTGTAAAGGTTTCTTTCAATTTATTTGGATGTTTCATCGACTTCGTGTTTCAGTGTATGCACCACCGTCATTTTGGGTGTAGTTGATGACCAAACAGAGGAGTCCAGGTGTGGTAACCCGATGCTTTTGGCTTGTCTTTTTTCATTATTGAATAATGTATTTTCATACTAGTTCCTACTCCTAATGTTTCTACCTATAATTAATGATAGTGATGACTATACTAGCTCAGCCAATGGCATGGAAACTGTACCGAGCAAAGAGATTAGAAGACGACAGGTTAATCTTCCTTCCAAGTTCTAGTGGTCAAATTTCCATCTGAAATATATTTGTAGTAGCTCTTTTCTTATGCATTTTTGTTCTCCTGTTAAGATCAAGAATTCAGATCCCATTAATCAATTGTCGCTAGAAGATTCTGTACGCGGAAATCTTCAAACTTGTTCTGCACTCCATGGAGATGCCTTTAATGCAGCCATTAGTAGCATGCATCCAGCAGCATTTGCACAACTCAAACAAGCCTTGAAGATGCCTTAATCTTTTGCTCTCAATTGATGCTCCTTTCAGTTCTTTGTTGAGCTCCTACCTCTCCTGTTGTTCAATTGCACAAAAAGAGTAAGTTTTTCAACCACTGCCCTTAATAATAATCACGGTAGAATATGCTGTCAACAAATAATAAGTTATATCTGATATTTCTAAATATTGTAAAATAGTGAAGATAGATCTCTAGACTTCAAAAATAACTTTAATATAAGTCGTTGACATATTTAAATTATTATTTTTTACAGTTAACTGATTTGACTGAAGTAAAGTTAGGTTATATTGTATGAGTTCCTAAGGCCCCATTTGATAACCATTTGATTTTTTATTTTTGGTTTTTAAAATTTAAGTCTATTCTTACTCAAATTTCCTACAATGTATCCATCCTTCCTTGAAGAAAGTTTGAGAATAATGACTAACTTTCAAAAACAAAAATAAGCTTTTGGAAGCTACTTTTTTTTGTTTTCAAATTTTGGTGAGATTTAGATATTCAAGTAAGAAAAAAACATATAGTAAGGTATTTGTTATAGGCTTAAATTTCAAAAACCGAAAATAAAAAACTAAATAGTTATCAAATGGGGCCTAAACTTTTAATTTTGTATCTAGTAGGTTGGTGAATTTTAGAAATGATTGAATAGGACAATAATCTATTAGACACATCACACAAATTTGAAAATTATGAACCTATTAAGTAAAAGATCAATAGTTTTAAGGTCTTATTAGTCAAATGAAATTTCAAAGACCTATATCTAAATAGACACCTTTTAAAGTTCAAGGACTAAACTTGTAGTTGTACCTTCCTTCTTTGGTGTAAAATCAAATGGAGGTTGTTTAACTGAGATCTATCAAGCTGGATTTCCCTGGCATATTCACTTCAATCATTTTTCTGCTTTCTTAATTTTCCTGTTTGTGTTTTTCACTTTCTATGCAGGTGGCTTAGAAGATTTTTGGATGGTTTGTAAATCTTCGTTAATTTCAATTGATTGGGGTTGGCTTGGTTTATCAGTTTTGTATGGAAAAGCTTATTTGTATATAAATATATACATACATTCACCCCTTATAAGAGTACAAACTCTGTAAATAGATTGCAGAGTTGCTATTATTATATATTCGCAAGGCGAAGGAAGAAGAAGCAATGCACCAGTTGAGTTCTTTACAAACAGACCAAGTGTTCAGAGAAGACTTTCAAAGCTCTTTGTCAACACTACTTTTTCAAATCATTGATTTTTTTTTTTAAATTAAAAAAAAAAAGAAAAAAAAAAAAAGAATTCAATTCTGGTTGCTTCCACAAGATGCTCCTAGTCTGTTGATTGAGAAATATAGGGTTTTTCTTTATAGCTTTATCATGAATATGGATCTCTTTTTAATGGAGATTTATATATAGATGCCATGATTTTGGGGGGATAAATTTGGTTCAGTGTCTTACTGTGATGAATTGTTTTGTTGGTTTGGTGATTTGTGGGAATGCAAGTTATTATGCGTTTTATCAGTTTTATTTTCTTATGGATGGTTTGTTATTTTCGTTTTCATTTTCCTTAGAATTTTGCATCACACAAGTAACCTATAAAGCTCTAGGATGTCTTATTTATTGACCAATATAAATATATAGGTCAAAAATATCATTTTTGTCCCTCAACTATTATCTTTGTTTCATTTTAATCTCTAAACATTCAAGAGTTCATTTTTTTAGTCCTAAACTTTGTAAAAAGCTTTAAATTAGTTTTTGGATTAAAAAAATGTAATCAATGGCTTAAAATTTGATGAGTTGTAATAAATAAATAATAGTAATGAATTCTAAATGATCTGTGTGAATTTTCCTTTCATCTTCTCTCCTTCATCCATTTTTCTTTTCCATTTCAAAACTAACGGGACAATCTCAAACCATTTAGTGCCATTGCATGTTGAAATGAGTTTTTTTTTTTTTTTTTTGAGTTGCAACAATGGGGGAAGGTGAATTCAAACTCGTAATCTCTTGGTCATCGGGATACACAAATGCTGCTAAGCTACGTCTGTCTTAGGCTAGACATCAAAAGAATGGAGATACGAGAGGTGTCTACAAATTAATGTCATAGAAAAATCTTAAATTTGAGATCTTGAGTAGAACACACTTTCAAAACCCAAGCTTTCAATCACCACGACACTCTTGGGGAACGTAGTAGTCATTGAATGATTGGCGGAAGGCATCCATTTCCGATGCTAGAAATTCGTCCACATCTATCCAACATCGTCATTTGGTTTGACAACACATTTTTAGCATTATTTGTTTGAAGCTTCACTACGGTTTTGGGTTTGTGTTTACTCTATTTTTTTTCATCTAGATAAACCGACCCAAAATTTTTTAGAACTAATTTTGGTTATGTAATATTTGCTTGAAGTAGTTTTATCATTCTAATTGTCCTACCAAACTCACTTTTGATGTGTAATGACTTTTGTGTTGGTTTTGAAATGAAGGGGAAAATGAGGGAAAGAGAGAAGATAAAGTTTATAAAAGGGAAGAAGATGAAAATGCACATAAATCATTTGAAATTTTATTTTCCTGAACTCATCAAATTTTAACCCATGGTTACTTTATTTTAACCTCAAGGATTATTTAAATTTTAAAAAAAAAATTTGAGGAACCAAAATTGAATTTTTGTAAGTCTAGGAACCTAAATGCAACAACATTGAAAATTTAGGAATAAAAATGTTATTTGAACCAAATATATATATATATACACACTATTGGTCGTTGATATTTGAGTTTGGCAATAGTTAGGTGTATTCATTTTGAACTTGATACATAAGTCTCAAGAGTTTCAATTAACCCAAGATTTTTGGTTTACATCTTGAGTTTTGGTTTTGATAACATATTTGAATTTTCGAGCTCAATATTTTAGTTTGAATTATAATTTTGCAGCATTTTTGTTTATGCCATTGGTTTTCGATTAATTAGGGGGAAATTATGAAATTTTCAAATAGGGAAAGAACCAATCTGGGTTCAAATCGAAGGGGAAGTCTCAAAGTTGGTACTACTTTTAGTGCAATGCGACATAATAGTTTTTTAAACAATCCTAGAAGTTGGTAATGAGCAAAGTTTATGCATTTTTGGTTTGAGCTTTTGATATGAATTTTCCCTCATCATTTTAAATTCACTCTTGAATAATTTTAGAGTTTTTTTTTTTTTTTTTTTTCATTTTTTTTTTTCGGAAATTATTTTTTACAAATTCTTATTATGTCCTCGACATCATTAATTACAAAATCTCATTTGCAATTACTTTGATTTAAATTTAAATTATCATTAAATA
>JBBMEF010000022.1:8885419-8918734 GCA_037832685.1 Sicyos baderoa
GGGGGGGGGGGGGGGGGGGGTTTTTTTTTTTTTTTTTTTTTTTTTTTTTTTTTTTTTTTTTTTTTTTTTTTTTAAATTTATCCACATCACTCATTGCATCGCCGTCTCACACTTTTTTCTCCTTCTATTCGTAAACAAACAGAGTGATAATAGAGATTAAAGACAGATTGAGGCCTTTGGACGAAATCGAGCCTAAATCGAACGGTAATCGAAATGCGAGAGGCGAGACGACGCGAAGACGCAGGGGTCTAACGAAATATAAGGTTGATTATTCCAGCCGATTAAAGGTTATTAACTAAATCAAAGCTATCAATTACGATCGAAGACTATTAACGAACTTATTAAAGACTATTCATGGACTAAAAGAGAGACTACCAACGTTAAACAGTGGACATTTTGGCCAATTTAAAGGGCCAACCCAATTTTCTATTATATCTCAAATATTTTCTAATTTATTTTTTACTAAATATGTAAAATTTTCCTAATAAAATAATAAGTATGAAGGATTAAGACATCAATCATATTAATAAATCATAAAAAGAGTTAACAAGAATAGAGTTCTACGAACATCTTATACAATTTAATAATTAGTAGATATTTGAATTCCGTAACACCAGTATTATTGTATAAAAAAAAGAAGGTAAGGTATATACCAAATTTAGGATTTGATTTTAGGAAAAAAATAATATTATTTTGTGGAGAATTCCCCATTTTTACATGATTAGTCAAGATTTTTCGGTTGCTTAGCACAAAAGGGAAAGCCCTAATTTTTGAAAAGGAAACCCGTCTGTGCCCGTCTCTTTCCTCCATTAACACGCGCAACCTAACAAAATAGCAGTCAAAGCTCAAAAAGCATCGCAATTCTAAATTTGTAGGCCGTTCTTGCGAATTTACAACCTTCACCAGCGTTGAATTTTGACCCGCGTAACCATTGTTCACACTTTCTCTCTCCTTTTTCTGATATATAATCCATCTCCAATCGATTTCTTCACCAGCTGAATCAACAATAACAAAAGGGTTTGTTCTTCACATTCATTGTTTTTCTGGGTTTTTGTTTGATTTGAATTCTGGGTTTTTGTTTGATTTCTATTGGGAAAGTTGCAATGATCTTGTCATGGAGGAAAACCAAACTTGGGTTTCTCCCCAAGTTGAAGAAGGAGCTTCCGGGCGTCGATTCCGGTGCGGAAATTGTGACCCCTTCTCATTTTTTGTGTCCGATTTCGCTCGATTTGATGAAGGACCCTGTGATTTTGTGCACTGGGATTACTTACGATAGAGGGAGCATAGAGAAGTGGATTGAGGGGGGGAATTTTTCTTGTCCTGTTACCAAACATGATTTGACGAGTTTTGACCTGATCCCCAATCACACGTTGAGGAAGATGATCCAAGATTGGTGCGTTGCGAATCGTTCTTACGGGATCGAGCGGATTCCCACGCCGCGGATTCCCGTTTCGCCCTATGAAGTTAATGAGGTTTGTTCCCGAATCGCCGTCGCGACGCAACGGGGCGATTCGAAGAGGTGTGGTGAGTTGGTGGGGAAGATTAGGAATTGGGTGAGAGAGAGCGAGAGGAATCGGAGGTGTATTGTGAATGGAGGAGCTGGGAATCTTTTAGCAGCTTCGTTTGAGCATTTTGCTTGTGTTTCCATTGAGAAACATGTGGGTTTGTTGGAGGAGATTTTGTTGGTTTTGGTTTGTATGTTCCCGATCGACATCGAAGGCTTATCTAAGCTTGGATCCGCGGATTCGTTGAAATGCTTAGTTTCCTTCTTAATGGGGAAAGATCTTTCTCCAAAACAGAATGCAGTTTTTATTCTGAAAGAACTAATATTGGCTGATCAAAGATATGTTGATTCATTGGCTGCCATTGAAGGAGTATCTGAGGCTTTAGTTAGCATCATCAGGGAGCCTCTTTGCCCCTCAGCTACAAAATCATCCCTTATAGCCATTTTCTACATGATTTTACCATCAGAAATCAGTGAGAAAATGGCATTGAAATTTCTCGAAATGGGCTTGGTCGCGCAGCTGCTAGATTTCATGGTCGATGCAGAGAAAATTTTGTGCGAGAAAGCTTTGGGAGTCTTGGATGGAATCTGTGATTTCAAACAAGGAAGAGAGAAGCTTTACGAAAACGCATTAACCATTCCACTCTTGGTCAAGAAGATCCTAAGAGTTTCAGAGGTAGCCACTGAATATTGCCTGTCAATATTGTTGAAGCTTTGTAAGAGTGGAGAGAAGGGTGAGGATGAGATGAGGGTGGAAGCAGCCCAATTGGGTGCTTTTCAGAAGATATTGGTTCTCTTACAGGTTGGTTGTGGTGGTGACATGAAAGACAAGGTCACTGAGATGTTGAAATTGTTGAATCTCTACAAGGATAGGTTAGACTGTATTGATTCATCCATGCATTTTAAGTACTTGAAGAGATCATTCTGATTACTGTAAGAAACACACCTTTTTTTTTTGTTTAGGCTGTGAAAAAAATGTATATAGATACACACCAAACACAATTCAATGAGAAGAATACATTTTATACTCATCCTGACTAGCTGCCTCCTTAATCGCTACTCTCTTATTTCTTTTGTTGATGGTTGTGAAACTTGTGATTACAATGTTATGAACATCTTGTGCTTGCTAACTTAAACATAGCTTAATTTGTTAAAATATATACTCTTGGTCAAAAGGATAGATTCATCTTTACCTCATATGCTTGTTAAACTAAAAAGAAATCTTCACAAAAACTAAAGATATGTTTGGGATTTATTTGGTGAATCTAAATTATTTTCATGGACTTTCTTTGTGAGGTTCCTTGATAGAGTGCTTGATGGTTGGCCATGAATGTGGTTGTGACCACATCTAGGTTTTGAGCTGTTTGAGAAAATGATATTTCCAGGCTGTGAATGGCTGTAATGCCTTAGCTGAGGCAGAGCAAGTCTTGGCACATGTGGTCTCAAAATTGTCCAAGTAGTGGAGTTTGAGACTCAGGTTCTCTCAGCTATACGGACGATTGTCGAAAAACATATGAGCAAATTTTAACTCATATAGTTTTCCCTTGCTCCTTGTGCAGTCGGCCGGCTTGGTTGATTGCGCAAGCTTCGCGCTAAAGAAGGCTTCGGGGGTCTATGAATAATAATCTCTCAACTTGACCGAGTTTCGTGCGCTGTTTGCCGGAGGTTTGAAACCTCAACAAGAAACACAACGTCCCTGAACATTTATGCTATGTGGTTTAGATGTAAACTTCTTGTCCCCACTGTTGGATCGTATTAAACAAAGTGATGGTAACTATATAAGGTTCTTTTATGTTGCGTTTTGAATTTTTTCATGCTTTGTTTTGAACTTCTTCAAGTTTTTCTTTTATCTCGTGTGGGTTCGCATCCTTGTTAACAGATTCATTTACTTTCGTTGTGGCACAAGGTCTTATTGATATGAGCTTTGATCCGTACGTCGTATTAACTATCAACGGGATTTATCTTCTTCGAGAAAGAGTACCTGCGGTGTGAGGAGAGATTTATGGGGTCATAAGCAAAGTGGCTATGAGTCGATAAATTGTCGATAGAGGCCGAAGCGGAACAATTCTTCATTAATCTTCGACATTCCTCACCATGCAACTCTTGAGCATTTCCAAGGTATCTAGAAAGAGTAGCATTATATTACTAGTGATTAACAGGTTCTTCCTTTGAAGTTGTAGAAGGCAAACTTTGATATGAGAAAGGGTTGAACCTCCATCTATATATGGAATTACCTTCTAGATGGGGCTACCTTTTCTATTTTAAGTTAGTACAACATTTTTTCTTATAAAATTGATTCAATTGCTTGGGAGTATACCAAACATTCACTATCTTTGCCTTTTGAATCCTTTGTTTCATCTATGAATGACAAGTTAAAGAAGGGAGGGAGATGGATTTTGGTTGATAGAATGATGAAGGTTTTTCCTTTTGATAAAAAAAAATTTAAAGCTTAGGGTTTCCCAATGGTGCTTCTAGGGCAGACTTGATTTTTAAGAGGGTTGAAACATAAACCTCTAGGTTTGATGGGGCTACTTGTGTTGATATGGGTGTAAACACACTTGCATTGTATACTATGTTTGATGACTTTATACAATTGGACGTAGGAGCTAGACACACTAAGGGCATGTTTGTCCTATGGACAAACCATGGAGTTGGCTTGCCTTGACTTCTATTTTATGTTTGTCCCCATGGACTTCCATAAGTCCATCCAACTCCTACCCAACTCCACGCGTGTGCCCCCACGTTTTTATTTAAATATTAAAAAACTACTCAATATTTATTTTTTTATTTAAATAAAAACTTCAACAATTCTCTTTCAATCACATCAAACATAATTTTATTATTAAAAAACTCTTAAATATCCATTTTTTTTATTTAAATAAAAACTTCAACCATTCTCTCTCCATCACATCAAATATAATTTTATCTTTTCTTTCCTTCCCTCAAACATAAATTTATTTCACTTATCTTCTCATCCCAACCTAATTCAACCCATCCCCTCAAATCCAAACATGCCCTAAAGGTTAACCATGTAGTGATATGATCACATCAAATAAAATTTTTTCCCAGAGGAAAACCTTTTGCTTGACTGTAGACAAAGTTCTCTTATATTTTTCTCTTTATTTACATAATTATTTTTCACAATGGGGTGAAGGCCTTCTCTTGACTAAGGCCTTGATGCTCTCCATTCAAATCATAATTTGAGGTAACCAATAACTAAGACTCTAATTACTAGGGCCACCACTCTAGGATGGTTTGGAAACTATTTAATTTTTTTAACTTTCAAATTTTGGTTTGGTTTTTAAAACATCTAATATAAATATTTAAGTAATGAAAATCATAGGTTGAACTAGTAGTTGTAAACTTAAATTTTAAAATCAATGATAAAAAACTAAATAGTTATTAAACAGGTACTTAACTTAAGGTTACCATAAATAATTTGTAGACATTTCATCGACATAATACAAATTTGAATTTATTTATTTATTTATTGTAATTTTAGTTTAAATCTATTCTCCAACTTGGAGAATTTCAACCTATGAATATCCTATATTCATTCTTTCTCATTGTGATCTTTAGAATAGAACAAATTATGGTATCATGACTTTCTTTTTGAACTTGTGAGTATCTTGCCAACTTGTTCATTATATTGCTTTCCCTAAATTCAACTTTAGGGTTGAAGAATAAAGGACACTTTTTTTATATAGAATTTCTTCAACTCTTAAAACAATGGAATGAATTCTTATCAATGTCATCTTCAAGCATCTAAACCACTTTTTCTTGTTCCTGCTTTGCCCTGTCCTGGCATATTACTCTATTGGTCCCATTGTTTCACTTTCTTTTTTCCACTTCATTATCATATGTTATATTTTCTTTTCTTTTTAACATAAGTTTTTTTGAGAAATTACATAACTACCCTCTAAACTATTTGTTACAATCAACACTTGTATTTTTAATTTTATCAATCAGTCTCTTAAGTTTTGTTATGTGTCCTAATTAGACCAACATTTAATTGTTTTGTTAATTAATACAATCAATTAATGTACTTTACCCCTAAACTTAACAAAAAAACAACATTTGGATGTCAAGGAAACAACTATTCAATATGGTAAGATGAGATCCCAAATTAAATATATGTAGTTTTTGTATTAATTTGAAATTAATTTCTAGGTAGGTGGTCACCATGGGATTTGAACTCATCATCTTATGCACCCCAAGATCCTACTTGATCAATTCAGCTACCACATGATGGTTCAAGTTCTAAGTGTTTAGTCCTCTATAAAGTATGATACTTGTTTTTAAATGTACTCCCAAATTGTCACACCACAAGGTTGTGATGTTGCCATAACAATAAATGTAACTTTGAATTCTTGAAGGAATGATTGTATCCTAAGTAATGTTTTCTATGCATCTAAATTAAATTCTACCATCGTACTAGATTTCGAGATGACATTTTGCTTCTTGCCTCCCCAAGTTATTACATTTCCTCTAAAACGAAGTGTATAAGGACTGAAAATAGATTTTATGTGGTCTAGATCTGAGGTCTAATCAACTATCATGAGATAGCTCAATTGGTCAAAGATGGTCTTAGGGTGCATAAGGTGATGGGTTCAAACTCCATGGTAGGTCACCTATCTAGGAAGGAACAGTCGGTATGCCCCGTGACGTTAGTGAAATCTAATTAGAATCAACATATGCCTACAAATTAAGATTATCTTGTTGACCGAATAAAATATATCAAGATGAGGAAGAGTTACATATTACAAGCCCCCTATGATACTTCAATAAAGTTGTGGGTTATCCAGCTTTTCACCACCTTGAGAAAGATAATTTGTGTTCTTATTTATTTTTCATTTTACTCTTTCATCTACTTATCAACTGTTTTGTATTGTTTGTAATCTGTAAAATGATGGGACGATGTTCATAATTTTGTAATCGGTAAATCGTCTCCTCTCAATAAAATTGTTTTCCCTCTCTGTCCTGTAAATTAGTTAACACAACAATGTTAATGAACTATGTAATTAATTCTTTGTATTATGTTTTCTTTCTTCTTTTGCATTATCATTATTTGTTTTCCTCGTCTTCGTGTTGATTGTTGATTTCCGATTTCATAACATAATCATGGGTACATAAAATAGTGAAATGTCAACCTAATGAAAAAAGTTAAAATAACTATTATAAAATGTTATAAGTAAAAAAAGAATGTCAACAAGTCCATTGTTGAGTTTTTAAATTTGATATATATAGTCGAAATATGTCAATATATACAAATATGTATCCATAAGATTTAGAAAAAGGAATGAAGAAGACGGTGTACAAAAGAACAACAATCTTAGCAACTCTATTAAGAGAATATAAATACTGATTTTAGGCATCGAACCCGTGATTATGGAGTGAAAATGGAATAAGTTAGGTTATAATTTTCTTTGGTAGAATTAGGCTAGTGTTTCCATGAATTTGATTTTTTTTAGGGGGAGGAGAATTATAATACCGACTATTACAAGGTTCGAACCCTGAACTTTAGAACCGAACAATGAAATCAGTGCGTCATTAACCATTTCGATTTTTTTCTTTTTTATTTGTTTGCTTGGTCAACCGAATGTTAGTAGTTAAATTCAAACATGTTTCTTCCAAAAGTTATCATGCAAAGTTGTTTCCTTGACATGGGGAAGAGATCCAAAATAGCTATGGCCTAAAATGGTCGCCACCGCATAATTCTGCAACAAAATTTGATTTTTTTTTTTAATTTATAAAAAAATAAAGCTTCACTGACCACTCACTGCCCAATTCCTCTAACCGCTCGTCCGACTCGAACGTTTTTCATCGCATTGCTCGTTACTACAAAGAGGTTTCTTCTTCTATTTATTTTTCTTCATATTCATATTCATATTAATCAATCCCCTGTTTTCTCAATTGGGTTTTCCTCTGCATCTCATTTCTTGTTTTTGTTGAAGCTTGATTCAGCTTTTCCATGGCCGCTGAGAAGCTCTCCAATCTGAAAGCTGCTGTCTCTGGTCTTACCCAGATAAGGTATGCAAATGTGGGCATGAACCCATTTGTATGCGTCTGTTTCTGGTCCTTTTTTGTTGCGTTTTCGATCTGTGGGATCTGTTTCTGAAATGGGTTGTGGGTTTTGATTTCTGGTTTTGATGCTTTTAGCTGTAATGGGTTTTTTCTGGAATGTGGGGTTTGGTTGTTGGATCTGATTCTTGCTTTGTTTTGGCAGTGAGGATGAGAAATCTGGATATATCAACCTTGTCTCCCGCTATCTCAGGTAATTTCTAAGACCCATTTGATAACCATTTGGTTTTTTGTTTTTTGTTTTTGAAATTTAAGCCTACGACAACTATTTTACTCTATATTTTTTCTTACTTGTGCATCTACCTCTCACCTATATTTGTAGAAATCAAATCAAAATTTGAAAACAAAAAAAATGGCTTTCAAAAAGCTTGTTTTTGTTTTCCAAAGTTGGTTAGCATTTACATACTTTCTTAAGAAAAAGATGGATATATTGTAAGATCCTACCGGAACACATGCCAGGAAATTTGAATAAAAATAGGCTTAAATTTCAAAAACAAAAAACAAAAGATCAAATAGTTATCAAACTGGATCTAATCCTGTTGTTGTTCATTGCAATGTGAGAGGATGTAGCTGTTTCTTGAACATAAGAAGTTGTAATTCATATGATTTGAGAGTCACTTTTTGATTAGAAAATGTGTAGTTTTGGATGTTTCTTTTAACCCTCTAGATGGGTTCTCTTTTCCCTATTTGAAACAGGAATCTGAATCTGGAACTAAAACGATTTTCTGAAAATAAATTAATTGATTGATAGATAGATCTTTTCTGGAATGTGGTACTCTCTATTGAAACAGCTGAAGGCTAATTTCTTTTTCTTGATTTTTGATTGAAGTGGGGAAGCACAGCATGTTGAATGGAGCAAGATCCAAACTCCAACAGATGAAGTAGTGGTTCCTTATGATTCCTTGGCACCAGTCCCTAATGGTATCGTCAATCGTCAATGGTTTTTGACGATTATTTTGCATTATCCACGTCTTGGATTCATGTGCTATATATATATATATATATATTTTAAACTTATGTAGATCCTGCTGAAACCAAAAATCTGTTGGACAAGCTTGTCGTTTTGAAGCTTAATGGAGGTTTGGGAACTACAATGGGCTGCACAGGTCCAAAGTATGTCATTCTCTACCCATTTCTTTCTTCTTTTTTCTTTATATTATCATATGCACTTGCTCAAATTTTTCTCATGCATTTTTCTTGTTTAATGTTAAACAAAAAGCAAAAAAAATATTCTTCTCATGTATTTGATTATCAATTTGTTTCATTTTATCATTTTCTTATTAAGTTCTTTCCGTTTGAATCAGCATAGGATCAATTAATTTGTGTCCCCACAAAAAGGCGGCTTGGACTTTAAAACTTGAACCCTTAAGGTCTTTCCTAAGGTGGTCTGTCAAGGACTCCACAAGTAGTTCAACTCATAGGCCTGAAATATGCCATTATTACTTACTTGGGGAAGAGAGCGATTTAAGTTTCATTGATGCTAGTGTTCACTGTTGCATTATGACGAATATATATTTGAAGAAATTATTGACATGAGTAGTTAATCTCAATAGGCTTTTAAAACACCACTTAAATTGTGTTATGTTAAGTTGAGCTTGAGATGCCTTTTGTTAAATGTGTTCTTACATGAAGATGAAGCAGTTTTCTTAAAAGATCTTTTTGGAACAAAACTAATAAATGCTTGATGTGAAAACACTTTAAATTGTTTGTTTTTAAATTACTTTTGACTGTAATTTTGTTTAGAAGTGCTTTTAATTGGGTTAAGAGTATTGAGTACTCTTTAAAATATTTAAACAACCCATATTAAGTTTTAAAAGTATACTTTAGTTATGCCACAAGCATTTTGAAAACACATGCCAAATACGCTCTTACTCTCTAGGGGACGATAGTGTTATGTTTCACCATTTTATTCGTGTGAAAATAGAGTAAATACATGTATAATCTCGAATGTTGAGTACTTTTCGATTTAGTTCCTATTGTTTAAACATAGAGGTTTGTGTTACATTTTTCAGGAAGCTCAAAGTGTGAAGCAATTAATGTGTTACACTGTTAGTCATATAAATCTTTTCCACGAGTCTTTAGGTAGGCAAACATATTAACTCATTTTTGTCTATATTCTGCGTTGCAGGTCGGTCATTGAAGTCCGGAATGGTTTGACATTTCTTGACTTGATTGTTATCCAAATAGAGGTTTTATTCCTCACCTTATGTCCTCTTTCAGGAATTCATTTACATTCCCTCTTTATTTTGATTGGTAATTATACTTGATTTTGATAACCATCCTATTCCTTGTCACTTTTGGCAGAATCTCAATTCTAAATATGGGTGCAACGTTCCTTTGCTTCTGATGAACTCATTTAACACTCATGATGATACCCAAAAGGTATTTTAATCTGGATACTTCATGTTTTCCTCAATATCTTGTGCTTTACTAACTTTTCTTTAAATCAGATCATTGAAAAATACAAAGGTTCAAATGTGGAGATTCATACTTTCAACCAGGTGTGTACAAGTTGGGTTAGCTTTTTATATGTACCCTATTTGTTCTTCTGAATAAATTGCTTATATTTCCTATCATTTGATTATAAACAGAGCCAATATCCACGTTTGGTTTCTGAGGACTATCTTCCACTCCCTAGCAAAGGACGTACCGACAAGGAGGGATGGTATGCTAAATATTCCCGATTTAGTGAACAAAAAAAGATCCATCAACTTGTCTTTTTTGGTCTTTTCTCATCATGATTAATATTGTGTTTTTGCCTAGACCAACTTTTGTTTTGGGGCCTGTACCTATGAACTAACCATGATGGAGTGGCTCAATTGGTCAAAGAGGCCCTTGGGGTGCATAAGGTGATGGGTTCAATCCATGGTGACCACCTACCTAGGAATTAATTTCCTATGGGTTTCCTTGGTATCCAAATGTTGTAACTTGTAGGGTCGGGTGATATGTCCTGTGACATTAGTCGAGGTGTGTGAAAGCTGGCCCGGACAGTCACGGATATCAAAAAAAAAAGAAGCTAATGAAGCTCTTGGGTTGATTGGTGGTATCAGAGCAGGAGGTCCTGAGTTCGAGTCTCTGCCAAGTCGTTTCCTCCCCAATTAAAAATAAAGTCCATGTAGGGTATTTCTCAAATTTCAAACCCCACAAGTGAGGGGGAGTGTTGGTTGATATAATTAAAATTACTCCAACCCATTAGCTTAAGCTTTTGGGTTGATTGGTGGTTTAACACAACTCAACAATTTTGCTCCCCTCAAGGTCCCAGGTTCGAGACTCACTTGTGAAACTACTCCTTCGATGTCTCCGGTACCTGGCCTAGGGACGGGTGTGGTTACCTTGTTTAAAAAAAAAACAACTATTTTTATTGTACAATTTATAAAATACTAAAAGTCCAATTTATAAATTATTTATGTTCTAATTCATAGTTACACTTGTGGACTTGTGTACATGTGAAGGTACCCTCCAGGACATGGCGATGTTTTCCCATCATTGAAAAACAGTGGCAAACTTGATGCTCTGATTTCTCAGGTGTTTGCATATGATCCCACTGAACATGTTTACTGAGATGAACCCATGTATATCGTCCTCGTATTTTACTTTCGATGTTTGCTTGTGCAGGGTAAAGATTATGTCTTTGTTGCAAACTCAGACAACTTAGGTGCTGTTGTGGATTTACGTATCCATACTTGATTTTCTAGAGGTCTTAGTTTTTTTAAGCCTATTGTTTACTTCTTACTGTACTTGTTGCTTTCTATGCATAGCATGAATCAGTTTCTTTGGCTTCTATTATCCTTGACTCTGGATATCATAGAAATTTTAAATCATTTGATTCAGAACAAGAATGAGTATTGCATGGAGGTATGAAAACAATTTCAGTTAGGAAAAACTATTTTATGACTCTTTTATTTATATTATTACTTTTTTTTGGTTCTTATAACATTTATCATTATTGATTATGTAGGTGACACCCAAAACATTGGCTGATGTGAAGGGTGGTACTCTTATTAATTATGAAGGGAAGGTTCAGGTAAATAAAATAGAATATTTATGAAGATTACTTTGATTGGTTTGTCAATTGTGCTTCTTAGTTTACTACCTCCATCCTCTTTGTTCCTATTTAACCACCTCTTCTTGTGACACTCTTGTGACACTCTTTTCATCTCATGTTGCAGCTACTTGAAATTGCTCAGGTCCCTGATCAACATGTAAGTATATCAGTGATGGTCTTGATGTTAGATCTCTTTGTTTTTCATGTATGAAGTATCCTGTGCTTTTTATTCTAATAGATATGGATTAACACAAATAAATCCCAAAAAGACCATTGATATTGTTTTTTGGTCGTTTACTTTTCAATCATTTTGTAAATTGACTAGTGATACTTTGTTTGGTACAGGTCAATGAATTCAAGTCCATTGAAAAGTTCAAAATTTTCAATACCAATAATTTGTATGTCATGTTTCGTTCTTGATGCACATTTAACAATTACCTAAAATAACCTGCTAATAAGCTATTGGAAATGGATTATTCAAGGTGGGTGAATTTGAAAGCAATTAAAAGGCTCGTTGAAGCCGATGCACTCAAGATGGAGATTATTCCAAATCCTAAGGTACTTTCTGTTCCTTGTAATTGCCTGCCAAGGCATGTGGTTAAGTACACAACATGTAGGCGCCTACTCAATGGTCAGTGGGCTAGATTTTGATCTGGCTTATTTTTAGTAGTTCAAAGAATTGGTGACTCACCTGTGACATTAATTTGTACACTTCCCGTATCTCCATTCCTTCAATGTTCCGGTGCCTGGCCTAGGAACGGGCATGGTAACCATTGTTAAAAAATAAAAAGTAATTCGAAGAATTAGTAGGAACTAGGATCCACCTATCTATTAAATGCAATCGAAATATATCAATACCAATAAACCTCATAAGAAAAGTAGGAGCTCCTGTTAAGTATTGTGTTTTTAAATTGGAGTACTGATATGTTGTCATCATTCCAGGAAGTTGATGGGGTTAAAGTTCTTCAGCTTGAAACAGCAGCTGGTGCCGCAATCAGGGTACGCTTTATTCTTGAGCTCACATGTTCTATGTCTTCTTAACATGGGTTTAATGCCTTGTGCTTGTCTTTTTTCTGTAAAATAGTTCTTTGATCATGCCATCGGTATTAACGTACCGCGATCACGTTTCCTTCCCGTCAAGGCAACCTCAGACTTGCTTCTTGTTCAGGCTAGTTCTTTCATTCATCATTACATGCTCTAACTATTGTATTGGTTTCATTGATTCTTAACAAACTAATATGTTGGTTTGTTTCCATCTGCAGTCTGATCTTTATACACTAGTTGATGGCTCTGTCCTCCGAAACCAGGCTAGGAAAGACCCTTCCAATCCTTCTATTGAACTGGGGCCCGAATTCAAAAAGGCAGGATTTTTTTCTCTTGACTGTGTCATAGATTGATTATGAAATGGTTTAAATCACTTTTTTTTCGTATTAAAATCACTTTTAAACATATTTTCAATTATTAGAAATCATTTTTATGGTCTGAAGATTGCATTTAAAAGTTGATTTTTAAATATTGGAAATCAAACAAAGTTTGATTTTGAATGATAAAAGCATGTTTTGAAGTAATTTTAGAAAAGTGATTTAACCCTTTCAAAATCACTCCCACATATGTCTAATATGGTAGTTACTGTACTTTTATTACTTTTACAGGTTGGTAACTTCCTGAACCAGTTCAAGTCAATCCCCAGCATCATTGAACTGGACAGCCTTAAAGTGGTCGGTGATGTTTCATTTGGGGTTGGTGTCGTTCTCAAGGTATAAAACTATCTTCTTTGTTTTCTTCTATTTTTTTTCCCTAGATTTTATTATCCAATTAGTCATACCATATAACATTATGAACCTGTATTCAGAAATACAAGTGTGCTGGTTTGAGTTGTTGTTTTTGGGTGAAAATTGAACCAACCGCCCAACTCAAACCAATGGAAATTTACAAAACCGACCGCATATGAGCCGAACTGGTTAAGACTAACAAAATTTATCCAAATCAAACCAAACTTAACCATTCTCAATTTTATACTTGAAAAATCAAACTAACCAGCCAATATACTTCAAATGAACTAAACTGCTCAGTTCGTACGGATTTCTCGAATTTTCTTTTCTGGGTTTCTTGGATTTTAGCTTGTGCACCATACCCATTTGGTGTTTGGAAATTGGGAAATACTTTGTGAAATTGATGGCCCAAAGAATTTGAAGCGATCCAGTTGATAATCTTCTCAGTCACATAGGATTATCCAGTTGATAATCCTCACCAAAGTTGTTTTTCCCTTTGTGTTTGTGTTCTGAAACTAAAGAAATGAAGAATAATGTGATTTACATTTTCACTTAAACAGTGTTTACATTTTAATTTGGTGCTCTCCCATTTTAGCTTGCTAGTGTTTAGCCAGGGCCATCTTCAATCCATAAGCATTATATTTTATACATATATGTATTCTTTTACTCGTCATATCTGAATTCGGATATCGCTACATGTCTCATGAAGTCTCAACTCGAACTAAATCAACTAAAAGAAATAACAATGCAGGAGTTTGTACATACAGCATAGAGCTTCTTACATTTTCTAAAAAAAGAAAACATAGAGCTTCTTACTTCCATACCAGGCTAAATCTCACCTCTTCTTCTAACTATCACTTACTGCTACTTTACAGGGGAAAGTTGCTATCACGGCTAAACCCGAGGCGAAGTTGGCAGTACCTGATAACGCCGTAATTGAAAACAAGGTAAAAGGAATAGAAAAGTTACACCTGCTATACAAAATCATCATTCTGTGCTGTGGATAAACTGATCTGAATGTTGTTCTGGTAAATTTTACATCCAGGAAATCAATGGCCCAGAAGATATCTAAGCCCTTGCTTGCTGTTGCAACTTTTCAGAGCAGAAGGTTCTGGCATATGAGTTCTTTTTTGTAATACCTACAAAAACATTCAGTTTTGACTGTAATATGTTGTCTTCTTGGGCAATGTTGGCACTAAAAACAAAATGAGCTTCTATTAATATAATACACATAATAAGCACCGAGTTTTATGGCAAACAATAAAGTTCAAAAGTTTTTTTAAAATTTCTCTGATGTATAATATTAGAGGAGCATGTGTTCAATAATGTTTTTGTTTCGAAAGATGGTTAGGTCGACTTGTAGATATAATATGCCGAAAGGTGGGTTCGACTTGGACATGACACCAGATTGTGTTAGGTTGAATCATTCCTTTGTTTGATACAACTTTGGTGAGGATCATTTTAAGGTTGAAACGAATCCTAGCCACTTCAACGATCAAACGACCACAATGCAACATATTTTAAGAGTTGGTTTTTGTAAGAGCTAAACCCTAAACCCTAAACGTGAGGGATAATCCAACGACGATCTTACACGCACCAAAACAACCGAAAATGGAAGCGGTTGTTGATTCGTAAGAAGGCAAAGCCTTTCTAAAATAGAATACCCAACCTGAACTTGATAGCCTCTTTTATCAACCAATTCAACCTCCAAAACATCACTACTTAGCCTTAACCAAATCAATCCGACAGAACTCGCGGTTCGAACCCAAGTTTCGCTTACTCGAACGAGTCTTCAACTCACCTTACTCGCCATCGAATGCTTTGATGGTTGTCATCCCAGCCGCCTTTTTCTTCCTTCGATCCTCCTTGGTGACGACAAGTTTCGCTTTCTTCTCTAGAGTCTCCACCTTTAGCTTTCCGATCCACTATATTTTTTCTCTTATTCTTTCCTCGGTTGAAAGGTATATCTCATCGACCCCTTCTGTTTCTTCTCCTTGGTGTAGTATCTTGTAAGAACCTGACTCACTCTTTAACTATCCTAGAGTATGATTCTTACATCATGTTGACTCAAATACATAAATCATGCAACCATAAATTTGAAATTCAAAACATCCTTTCTCATTTATTTAAATTATAAAAAACTCAACATGAAACCAGAATCTGTAAAGCAGTTTAGCCCTTGGCCAAGGTAGTTTAAAACAAACCCTCAATAATAACAAATAAATAAGTTAAGCATCCATGTCAACACTCTCTAAATATTCACCAACCATAAACCAACATAAGTACAACTAGCATGCCAAGAAATACTTAATAAATGAAATAGAATGACACATTTATGCAGCTAGCTCCACCCATGATCTCATCAGTATCTTCCCAACTAACTGTCTCGATAGCGTCCATCTTTACCGGGTGGAAACCTCATAAATAAGGGTGGGTATAAAAGAATACTCATAAGAAGCCTTAATCGGGATACAATATACATAGACATAAATCAACATACTAGCACATACATGAATACAACTCACTCAGAATTAATAGTCAACTGTGTTAGGTTATGCGCCCTAAAGACCTATTAGTTGTAATAAAAAGAAAAATCATTGTTAATTCATTTGTAATTAATAAAGAGTTATTAAGCACTTGAATTATCATTTAATTCGGTTAATCCAAACTAACACATTACAAGTGGATTTGCGTCCAAGTAAATAACCTCAAGACGTCTACAATATATAGATAGAGGTTGGGCGTCTTGTCAATAACACTATTGATACGAATCACTTTGCAAGTGTTACAGACAACCAGATCCTTGTTATTCATGTAGAGACATGTTAGTGGAGGTATCTATAAAAAGAGTTTGCATAAGACAACACCATGAATATTTGATTAGTCTAAGTAATTTCGTTATAGACTTTGATCAATATATCTCTAGGATGATCGTATGCTGATCCGATTTGAATCTTGAGTAAGTTGTGAACTCCTGCTTGTGAAAGCGTCATTTGAAATGTATGAGTGAGAAAAGTCAAAGTCGTTGTTCAATAAGCATCCATGTTGGGATTGTCCGCATGAGTAGCTGGGAACGCAACGTCATAAAATGGAATTCTCTCCTTCCCTAATAGTGTGGAAGTAGAGAATTTGTTGCCTTATGAACCGATTCCAAGGCCTGAACAAAGGGCACCCGCCTCTTACTAGCTCAAGAGAATACTGATTTATGATTGGACCATAAACAACTTATTCATTAGAGAAATCATTGACACTTTAGGAGAAAGATGTGGTTGTAGGGGTAAAACGGAATTTTGATCCAGCTGCCGTTACAAACGACTCGTGAAGGATCAATTCACAGATGATCAACTATATATGTATACATAACTGGTCCTACAGTGCAAGAGAGTGCAGCTCAAATCTTTAGTGAAATAAGTTTGCAATTTCGGACTATAGAATTTAGTTAAATTTGATCTCATACCGTTGAAGCTTACAATTTGTAAATTCATAGGGGTTCACATGCTAGCTGATAAGAACAATAAGGTGATATATATGGAGTAATTAGTTTGAATACATAAAACTAATAATTAATATATTAAATATATTAACGGATTAATATTTATCATATTAATATTAATTAATTAAAGAGAGCTAGTTAATATATTGGATATATGAATTAGAAATATTTATTGAATAAATATTCAATGAGAATTTTGTTAATATATTGAATCTAATAATATTTTTATTGGATAATTTAATAAGTGAGTAATTAATTAGGTTTCACATTCCCATTAAATAGAAATTTCAAAGAAAGTCTATAAATAGAGACTTTAGGTCTCCAAATACTTGGCCTATGCCAACCACTAGACGATCATTGTTGTTGGAAGTCATAACCTCGATAATTTTTAGAGAACCTTTCAAGAAGGTTCGTGGGGGACAAAAGCTCTAGAACGATTGCTTCTACACGCACCACGACTCCCAACTAACTTATCATTGTATCAAAGACTAAGGTACACGATCCCACCAAAGATAAAAATAAGAAGAGACGATTATACGAAACCACCTCTTACCCCAAAACGACCCAAAAATGAACTTATTTTGAATCGCTTTGTCTATAAGTTCAATGAGAAGACATAATAGTAAAAAGAGATTTAGAATAAAACCCAAACACAAGAACCTACACCTATGGAAAGGTTAACTAAGTAACAAAAAAATAATGATAATAAGAGAGGCAAAAAGAAAGCAAAATTGTCGGGTAGAAAATTGGAACGTTATTTTGTACATCATGTTGTCCAACCCTTCTTTCATGCAAACCAATATTGCATATAGAAACCAGAATCTGTAAAATAGTTTTGCAAACCAATATTGCATATAGAAACCAGAATCTGTAAAATAGTTTTGGCCCGTTTGATAATTATTTGGTTTTTTATTTTTGATTTTTGAAATTTAAATTTATTCTCACTCAAATTTTCTACCTTCTATTCCACCTTTTTTACCATATATCAAAAGAGAATACTAACCAACTTTTCTACCATGTGTTTTGGAAGTTATTCTTTTTATTTTTAAAAATTGGTCAGTATTTAGAGAAAGATGGAAACCCCCCACCGCCATCGACGAACATTTCCAATAAACCCCACTTGGGATCGTATGTATTGTTCCCTCTAATCGGCAGATGAGATTCCTTGTTTTCCAACCCAAAAACCTTCCCACCAACCTCTCTCAATCCCTCGACCCATTTCATGGATCTCCATCCCAAACAAATTCAAGATTCTTCATGAACACAACAAACCAAGAAAAACCCACATCCCATAAACTCGATTCCCTCATCACAATCCTCTGAAATCGGATCGTTTTGCGCGTTTCTGTAGGGGGGAAGTTAGAAATTGGGGTTTTATTATGTTGGGCGGTGTTCAATTGGGGATTCTAGCCGCCTGCGTTGTGTTGTTCGTGCCGATGGGAATGGCGGGATGGCATTTGAGCCGCAACAAGATGCTGTTCTTCAGCGGCGCCCTGTTCATCACGCTCGCGATCGGTGTTCATCTCACTCCTTATATTCCTTCCGTTTCTGATTTAGTTACTACGGTTTCTTCCGTCGTCGTTTTCGATTCTCGAGCTTCGTGTGTTTCTCGGCTTCATGAAGTTGTTTGGGAAGTGAAACAGAGCGATGGGTTTAACCCTTTGAGTAATAACTCTGTTAATTTTGATAAATCGTGGAAATGGGGCAGATCTGCTCCTGTTCTTGCTTGTGATTTTCAGAAATTGACTCCCGTGGATGTCGCCGATTTGCTTAATGGATCGTGGGTTGTTGTCGCCGGCGACTCGCAGGCGAGATTGATGGCTTTGTCTGTGCTGGATTTGAGTTTGGATTCTCGACGAATGGAAGCCGTTCGAGGCGATCTGTTCAAGCGGCATAGTGATTACCAAATTGTGATAAGTGAAACTGGGATGAAATTGGATTTCATTTGGGCTCCTTATGCTTCGAATTTGACTGATTTAATGGGGGAATTCAAGCAAAATCGAAGCTACCCTGATGTTTTAATCATGGGGTCGGGGCTATGGCATATGCTTCATTTTACCAATGCATCTGATTTTAGATTGTCTTTGGATTCACTTAGAAGTTCTGTTGTTTCACTGATTCCATTGACTCCGGAATTGAGTTCGGAAGGGCCTTTGACGGGCTCTGCGTCGATTAGAGCCCCGCATTTGTTTTGGATCGGAATGCCGACGCTGATTAACTCCATGTTGAACACGGAGGAGAAGAGGAGGAAGATGACTGACACAATGAAGGTGGCGTATGATGAATCCCTTCGTGCGAGTAAGCTTCTGCGCTCGGCCGGTGGCCCTCTCGTGTTGCTGGACATTGAAACTTTGAGTTGGAATTGTGGGGTTCGATGTACAGTGGATGGGATGCATTATGATGGCGTTGTATATGAAGCTGCCATTCATATTATGCTTAATGCTTTGCTTATTGAATCTCATCAGAAGCTGTGAAGGAGGTTGAGGTTCCATTGATGGTTGCTGAAGATTTCATTTTTCTGGATTCTCTAACACTATGTTCTTACGATGAGAGGTGAATTCTACCCTTTTTCGCGCTTTCTCGGTTTCCTTAGTTGATTTGTTGAGATTAGGAGTTCTATTATTCTTTGTTTTTTTACTTCCGGATAATGTAATAACACATAGGAGCATTTGCATAAATCACAGGCCATGACATTTATATTGTATAGCTTTGAAGTTGGATCATAATTCATAAATGCTTTAGCCAGAATGTTTGATTGATAACATGGAAAATATAGCCTGCCAAAGCAATGGTGATTTGTTATTTGGTTTCTATTTCTTATAGAATTGTATATATCTGTTCTGGACAAGATGTGACATTTTATACTTCAATCAAATAAACAATATTTCTTTTCTAATTTCTGTAGAACTATGCTTTTGAAGATGAAGGTTGTAATCTATCTATCATAGTATTTCTCGTCCTCAAATCTAGCTGAATGTTTTTCAACATTCATTGGTTGTGTACATTTTTGTAGTTGTTCATAACACCACTGCTTTGAAAAGCACTTTTAATTATGCTTTCTCAAAAAGCAGCAGGGCATCCCCATTCCACCATTCTTATTCCTAATCTTGTGAAGGCCTTTTTGGAATGAAATTGAGATGATGTCAGTCATATGATCTTAGGAACACCATAGTCGAGCTTTAACCTTACTTGAATAGGATCTATTTTCAATTGGTCAAAGAGGACCTTGTCGTACATAAGAAGATGAGTTCAATCCATGGTGCCACCTATCTAGGAATTAATTTCTTACGGGTTTCATTGACATCCTAATGTTGTAGGGTCAGGCGGTATGTCCAGTGATACTAGTCGAGGTGCGCAAAAGCTGGCCCATGGCGGACATTGAGTGACCTAGTGGTTAAAGAGGGTTTTTGGATGCTTAAGGTGATGTGATGGATTCGGTTCATGGTGACCACCTACTTATGAATTAATTTCCTACGGATTTCCTGTCTCGAGATAGTAGTGGTGCGTGAATACAAAAAAGAAAATCTATTCTATAGATTACACAACTGTCTCATTGAGTTCTGCTGATTATGACAGTAATGTTTAGGGGTCTATTGGGAATAGTAGTGAGCGTATGATGGGAAATTAGTTTTGGAATGTTGATTTTGTTGAACTTAAAAGTGCCGTTCAGCACTATGGCACTAAGTGAGCAAATCGTTAATCGTTAGTGTTGTTTCTTTAGTATCATATGATATAAACTCTACATTTTTTCATTAGCAACTCAACTTATTGAATTTGGATTTATGATCTTCAATCATATGGTTAAATCATATGAATTGAGTATTAAACTTTCCACGATAGAGAATATGATATCACATTCTATGTTAGATATCTCCATTTATCAATTTGAAATTTGCAATTAGCAATTTAGTAGTCCAATCAACTAATTGACCATTAATAAAAATATAAAAGACCTGAATAGTTAACTGACACGTTTAATTCGTCAAAACAATCAACATAGAACTAGAAGTAAATTCTAACTTTATCAAATTTGTAATTACCTTTTAAGACAAATATGTTTTCACCGTTTTCTAAATTGATTACAACATAAACTCTAATTCTGATAGCCCATTCTAGATCATGTTTCTCATAGGATAGCTCATCAACTGAAGCTAGGAAATTTCTAAATTTTCATAAATCAAGGGTGCAAAAGCAATCTTGAGAGAGCAGAATCATGAGGTTAATTTGCTTCCATCTTCATAGCATTCCAACTGCTTTTCTTTCCTGTTATGTTCAATTCATAGATAAGCTAACTTAGAACTTAGAAGTCACAAGCTAGACCAGACTAAAAAGATAGAGAGCAAATAGTTCTGGTGCAGTAACTTATGCAGTCAACCAAAGCCTTCTTGTACAAGAGTCTCCACTCGACTGCTAATCTCCATCGCTCCAAACAACGTTCGATCTTCCCGGATAAATGTAGCTCACCTTCATCCCCAATCTTCAGACCATTAGTCTCCAAGAAAGCAGAAAACTCGCCTCCATAACTCGATAGTATCTTCCCGAGCTCACTTGGTACCTGCAGATCCTGGATTTTGCAGATGTTGCCCAGAAGCTGATTGTCTTCTTCAACAGATGTTGGCAGATTGTTCAAGACAGTATGGCAGTTCCGTGATAACCACTGCATGACCAATATTTCATTTTTGATGGAGAGTTGTGACCCAGCATAAGCAAGGTGTCCAACTGCTCTCCGCTTGTTCGGGTGGGTTGCCCATAATCGCAAAGCGGAAAGTAGAGCGAAAGAAGGGCTTCCATTTTGATGAATATAAAGAGACTCCTTGTGCCAAGAACTGGAATTATAGATGTCATGTTCCAAAGGAATGAAAACTTTGTCATTTGGATTTTTCTGTAGAAGGAATCCATAATATTCAAGAAGCTCTAAGTTTGAGTATGTACCATAGCTTAAGAGAACCTGCAGCAAACAATAGAAAGGTTTCAAACGGAAAAATGCACAGTAATTTTTTTATTTTTTATTATTTGTTTAGGGAGACTCGTGCACAGTAATTTTTTTTAGCGTCTTTTTTTTCTTTTGACACGAAAAATGGCTTTATTCAGGTCTATTTAGTATTTGAACTTACGGTTCTATAAATTATTGCTATAGATAATATTTACTTATTAATCTATTAAGTAATCAATCTTACTTCGCTTTGGTGCTACTTTTCTGTGTCCCTCACCTTCAAGCAATTGAAAGACATCACCTTGCAGTTTGAAAATATTGCTACCCATCAACTAACATCAAATCAAATCTTATTCTGTTGGAAAGCTCCTATCCACCAGACCCAAAGAATTAGGTAGAACTAAAAGAGAGAAACAGAGTCACTTTTGGGATTTAACATAAAATATTGGTGTTCGGATTTTGGAGTTGAAAAGAGGAGAGGAGAGGAAGTGGAGTAATTTGAAGGTATGATGAAGTACTTGTTTGGAAATTGGTAATTGGTATTTTGTAGAGGAGATGTTGAAAAAGTATATATTTTATATATTTTTTTTTTAATGTAATCAATGCATATTTGTACTAATTGATAAATTTAATATATTTTATATCATATTATATGGTTAAAAATTAAAAAAAATTGATGTGACATTTGATAAGATTAGATAAAAGGTTTGATAGGATGTTGGAGGAGGGATTGAGGAGAGGTTGATGTACTAAAAACAAACATGGAGTTGAAAAATCTCAACTCCTTCCCTTTCCTCTCCTCTCTTCAACACCAAAATCCAATCACCCTTAGGAATTCGAAAGATGGATAAGATCCCAAAAACAACTAACCTAGGGACAACAATGAGTATAATTTTTTTTTTTTTTTTTCTTGATAAGCAATGAGTATAAATTATAATATACATTGAAGCAAGAAATTCAGAAATATAACAAAACTAAAATAAAGTCTGAAAAAAGAATGCCTCAGAGACCAAATTAAGAAGGTTAATGTAAGTTTTAACCTACATGTCATAATTCATCAACTCCACACACATATTAAATGACGTCAAGAAAACATAAGTACCTGCTGCCCCTTCTTATAACTTTCCCTTGCATAGAAGCAGTATGCGGAAACATTTTCCTCGAATCCGCCATCTGTCAAAGCCTGCTGCTGAGGATCTTGTTGCTCTTCATGTAACTCATCAGTAGTCATGTTTTCACTCAAAGAAGCATGTTGGGAAAAGGTTGAAACATCCCTAATATCAAGGGACTCCTCCTCAGGTGCAGCATAATTAAACAAGTCACCAACTGGACATAGACATCCGGCCTCATCCCATGGTACATACAATGCCCTAGATGATATCTCTCAAAGGGTAACATATATTTTAGCTTTAACTACTAAATGTAGAAAGAAGTGAAACAAACTGAGATCTAGACTGAGGAGTTCACAAAGGATCAAAACATTCTCAAGTTTAGATTTAATAAGACAAATAACAAAACATTGTCAATTGTATTTTCATTAAAATAATAGACACAAGTACGGATGATATATATCCTCCAAAACAATGGTTATGAGAAGATTACAAAACAGGTTCTCGACAATTGAGTATCCTTGTTGTTCGAGCCTATTCAAAAGTATTTGTGCAAGCAGCTTAGGCTTCATAAGTCAGAAGGAAAATAGTGAAATATTACAAGGATACTCAATTGAGGGAGAGTGTTTGTTGATAAAACTAAATTTACTCCCACTTATCTACTTAAAATTTTGAGTTTGATTGGTGAGTTAGCATGATTTAACATGGTATAGCATGGTATCAGAGCAAGAGGTCCTTTGGAAGTGCTTTGTTCAACCCTATCAAGTCGTATCCTCCCCAAGTTGATTTTTACTTGTTGAGCATTTTCAAATTTTCAAGTGCACAAATGAGGTGGATGGTTGGAGTTTTTTTTTTATCAACCAACAATATATATTTGCATTGACTTTGAATAGATGTCTTGCATTATTTACCCATACTATCTTCAGCATTGATGCAAAAAAAAAACACACACACACACCAAAAAATGATAAGAGAATGAAAAGGGAAAATAAAATCTTGAAACCTAATAAGAAAATTGCATGGTACGTTTTAGCTACTTTGAATAAACATAGGTCTTATCAAACAATGTAGTACATTCTTCTAGCATGAATCCAGTGTGCTTACAGTTGCAGAGGCCCACAGCCATGCCTTGAAAGTTTGAAGCTGAGTTTTAAAATTAGATTCTACCATAAGTCCTTTAACTCCTCTCCACTCCGTACGAGACTTCAAAGCAGCCTTTTCTGTTGCCCAGATAGCATAATCTACCTGTTTATGAATCATGACTTTAACTATTTTATTATTTAAAAAATGTGAGAAACATAAGCAAAAAAATTATAGATTCTCAAATAAATATAATCCAAATAAATAAATAAACACGTCTCAAAATGAAAACTGGACCTGCAGCGCTTGCTTTTCAAAATCTCCAAAAGTTGCCAGTATGTCATAACTCTGGGGCAGGTGCTTGAAATAAGGGAACCACCAAGAACTGCTTCCTTTGCCAATTTCATTGAGTAAACAGAATGTCAACCTCTGCATTTGAGAAGGGAAAAGATGATAGAAATATTAGTACACCTTTAAAACATTGTACCGAGAGAAAATGGATAATGTCTCATATAAACGCATCAGACATGAGAGAAAATGGATAATGTCTCATATAAACGCATCAGACATGCTCTAGGTAGTAGTTAGTTGATATAATTAAATTTACCCTAACCTATCAACTTAAACTTTTTGGTTGATGATTTAGCATGACTCAACAAGGTATCAGGGTAGAATGTTCAATGTCCAAAGTTCCAAACCATGTGAAGTCGTTTCCTCTCCACTTAATATTGATTTCCACTTGTTAACCATTTTTCAAATTTTCAAGTCCGTAAGTGAGTAGGAGTGTTGGTTGATACTTGATATAATTAAATTTATTCCGACGTATCAGCAAACCTTTTGGATTAATTAGTGATTTAACATGATTCTAAGATGAGCAACTTCAAATTATAACAAAAAAAAACCAGTCCATTAGGATTTTTTTGAGATTACAACGATTGGGGGTAGAGGGTTCGAACCTATGACCTCTTGGCCATTAGGTGTATACTAATGTCACTGAGCAAATGCTTATATTGGCAAAAAACCAGTCCATTAGGATTTAGGCACATGAAGTTGCCTAAAGTATCTGACGGCTCAAATGGCATCACCGTCCATTCAAACAAAAGCCTTCATAGGCTATCTCGAGATCAATTTATTTGAACCTTTTTCCTTCTAGAGACTCCATTTCTTTCTTGACAAGGTTTCAAGGAAAGAGTTAATACTCTTGATAGGCTTTCAAGAAAGATGTCTTCCTTCTCTGGTTGTGTTGTTTAGTTGCATGTGGATCCCATGTTAGTAGGACCCTTGTAATGTTCGATTCCTCACTAGGTTTCCATGTTTTTCTTTAGGCATCACATCGTGACGAAGTTGTATTGTAATTATTCGTTAAGTCTAATTTTACTGGATTCGTGAGGTTTAGAAATTCCATAAGGAAACTTAGTACATTTGGATCTTACTTTTGTCCTCTGCCTGTTTTTTCCTTTAAGTAATTAATTACCAAGGCCCAAACAAAATCCTTTCCACCCAATTATTAAACTCATAGGCATTATTCCTTCCTCCAACGGATGGAGGGGGATCATATTGCTAAAGCAACTTATTAATATGTGGCATGTATATATCACATATTTTTCCTTTTTCATTTTTGATATCCGTGACTGTCCAAGTCAGTTTGCGCACACCTTGACTAATGTCATCGAACATACTGCCTCACTGCCTGACTCTACAACATTTAACAATCAAGGAAACCAGTAGAAAAATAATTCTTAGGTATGTGACAAGTACAACAGGGATTGAACCCATCAACTTTTACCTTCCCCAAGCCTTTTGACCACTAAGCCAATCGATGATGGTTTACATCACATATTATAAAGTTTCACATCATACTTAGATGCTTGTGTGTCATAAAAATCATAAGGTCACAAACTTTTTCGATATGTTACATTTCCGATATGTTTTCATATCTTCTCGCTCCTATGCCAAAGGAGTTCGTCACTAGTAGCATCATGTATCACTTAGTAACTTGACAAGTTCGAATCCCCCAATTGTTGAATTCGAGGAAGAAAAATAAACTTCACACTCGTACTCGCACCTTAATCTCACCAGCACCCACCTCAAAAAGTGGTTATCTCTCAAGCTGAACACAAATTTCACGCTAACTATGCATCATGATCAAGTGTGAGAATGAAGAGAAAATCCCCATTTAGCAAAGAACGAACCTGAACAGAAGAAAGAGACGTATATCTCTCGAAAGCGACGGAGAGATTGTGATCTTCCAAGGACAAGCTTTGGGTAGTGAACAAGACAGATTTAGGAACTGTGAGCACCAACTCCCCTTTGTGAAGACGACGAGCAGCCGCTAAACCTCTCCTGAAGGCGCAATTTATCCATCAAAATCGACAACGATGAAATAGTAAATAGAAATTGAGAAATCAGAGCATACCCGCCGGCGTCGGGAAAGATAGAGACGCACAAAGAACGACCCAGACAAGAATGGGAGCCCTGTTTGTCGACGGAATCTGAAATTCCATGATCCGCCGCCCATCTCAGGAGGCTTTCGAAGCTGCTTCCTTCACTGTCCATTTCACAAACCCTCCATCGGAGCCGCTGTGCTCATCGACCAGATTTTGTGGAGTGCAAGATTCTGCTAAATCCATATTTAACCTATTGGGGTGGACTTTCTAAACCTAATAAATTACAATTTTAATTCGTTGATTGAGGAATACAAATTAGCCTACACCTGCCCGGGCTCGAGAGGTGTACACGAGTTGAGTTGGTTCGGTTGAGGAAAACTTTTTAACTAACCAAAATGTTTGTGTTTGTCATTTTTTTAACTGATGTATAGAAATAACTCAATTTAATCCTATATTCTCGAGTTGAATTAGGTTGGATATATCCATTCAAATTAGAAGATAAAAAGAAGAAAAAAAAATGAAATTTTCCAAAAAATTTTTGGAAGAATGACATATATTAAAGAGATAAATCTAGGAGAATGTTAAGAACACTACTCAAACTTTTGAACGTTCAATAATTCACCATGAAAATCGAGATTACATTTGGGGATGTTTGTGGCAAATGATAAAATATGAAGAATGGAGAGGATGATGATTCTCGGTGTTTGGGTCATCAATAATCATTCTTTCCAAAATTATGTTTTTATTATTATTCTAACTACTTATTATTCTTGTGGTAATGGCTTTTTATTTTCCTCATAAGTATTTTGCACTTGTATCATCCTTATTATTTTATTTTTTTCATAGTCATTCACTTCCCTTCAAACACAAATAACTATTTCTTCATAATCATTTCCTTCACCCCAAATACAAATAATCATTCTTCCCATAATTATTTTCTTTCTATTCTTCTCATAATTCTCATTCCTTCCATAATCCTTTATGTTGATACCAAAAATGGTCCTATGAGATTAACAATAATATTTGTATTATAGAGAACAAGATGTGTCTACAAATGACAAAAAGATAAGCACACCAGTGTAGTGTGAGTCATAGGACCTCTGATGCCTAATTTAGATAAAGCTATGAAATATAATAGACCGAGTATTTTAGCGAGTTAGAAAGCTGATGAGATTCGAATTAGCTTACTTTAAATGGTGAAACTAAGCACATTTTATATTGATCAAAGATGTAACTGCTTTATGCCCCCTTACTTTCCTTTATTATGGTGTCCTTAATGGGCAAAGTTTGTAACGTTTAGTCATTAAGCTTAAGGTAAATGTGTTGAGAACTCCCGACTATTACTTTTCATCCTCTTTAAATATCTGTTTGTCAATAGCTCGGTTGCATCAAGCATAACGATCCTGAAAAAGTTATAAGGTTCTTGACCGTCTCTTCGGGAGTCGGTGTGTATTTAGCCGATCCCGGGGGGTCGACATAATTGAGGCCAACCTCGAGGGAGTCGAATTTCTCTTTGGCTGATCCATGGGGGTCGTTTTCCTCTTTAGTTTTCTCTTCTTTGGCATCCCTTTGGGGCTCACCTCTACTTTAATTTGAGGCGTGGTTTTGACTCGTGGCTTGCTATATCCCACTAGAGGTGAGTATTCCAGGCCACCTATATGGGACCATTATGGAGATTTCTGGAAAACACTTGCAAGTATTGCTACTATAATTAAATTAGACACTAGACTGGATTCGTGAGGGAGTTTCTCTTGAAGAACTCATGCCTCTTTTCAAGTCCTACTTCACCCTCTACTGAACAAGAAGTCTCCCAAATGACCTTGTGCATGCATGTCGTATACTACGATCCGTGAATTTTTAAGGGGAGAGTAACTTTTTAGTATGGGTTCCTTGGGCTAGAAGAAATAGGAATAAGTAAAGCTCTACTCAACTGTTCATGAGCAAACAAAGTTGTCCCACATCGCTAAAATTAGAGAAAGATCTTGTGTATTTAAGAAGGGGGTAACACCTCCGTTGATATGACACTTTTTGAGAGATGCTCAAGAACAAAGCCATGAAGGATGATTTCTTAAGTAGACAATATCATATCAATTATCAATTTGGAGATTTGTGGTTGGTCGTTATACGCACATGAGTTTCTCTCTTTAATTCGCTTTGAATCATGTTTTAATTCATGAATAAAAAATTTGGAGTTTGATATTTACTTTTTTTTTTTAGCAACGATGTGCTAGCTAAAAAGATTTGGAGGTATATTATAACTCTTCTATAAAAGATTCCACAATAAAAAGATCCAAGAGTTTCGATCCAATTCAAAAATGGTGAATTTAAAGAAGTATCGTTTTTTTTAAAAAAATATCAAGGATCATACACGATAGAAAGACCTTAAACCAAACTAAATGAAAACTAAAGCAACAATTTTAACTTTTGTTGTTGAAAAACTAAAGATATCAGTTAAATGGTCAATTTACCCCACACACACACACACAAAAAAAAAAAAAAAAAAAATCCAATGGCTAAGGCCTGTTTGATAACCATTTAGGTCATACCCGGGCATGACCTAAATAATAATGTCAACTAATATTAACCACATGTTACTTTATGTTAAGCCCAAAAAAAAAAAGAAAAAAAAAAGAGAAAGTTTGTGGCCCATATTGAACCACATATGTGGATATTAATATTTAGGTCATGCCCGGATATGACCTAAATATTTCTCTTTTAGAATTAGTTTCCACCAAATACCCAACCCCTTGTACCCTAATTTGAACTCCAAGATTCAAATTTATAACCGGTATATTAATTGAATTATTGTTTTTGCTCTTTTAAATATTGACATTACAGTATTGCAATTTTATGTTTTCATTAACTTTAATTGTAATTACTTCTATACAATTTCTTCAATTGCTTTTTGAATGCAAGTTACAAGTATTTCAAAAATCCAAATTCAAACTGAGTTACATAATCATTCAAAATAACTATTCATTTTTTAATGATTCAAAATAACTCTTCATTTCTAACACAAAATGTTTATAAAATTCACATCCAAACAAATTATTGATTGCAACTCTTTTATAAAAATAAGTACTTTTCAACGACCTTCAACTAGAGATCTCTAAAAAAAAGTATGGCTTATCCGTTCGAAACCAAAAGTTAACTTTATTTTAGCACTTCAAAGTTAGAAATTTGAACCTACATCTATGCCGAGATTGACAAAGTCAACACATTTTTATCAGTAACAGAAGCCCTCTATTATTTATTACTTAGATATAGAAATTGAGCAATGGGGAGCGGTAAACTTGCTTTATGCAAAGCTCAAATGGAAGAGAAATGACAAAATACAAAAAGGATAAGAATTACTGTGAAGATAAAACATGGAAAATGTTTCTAATGAAACACCCACTTCCCCTTTTAAATCTTAGTATCCCATTTGAAACTCTGTATTTGGAAGTACTCATCTTCCTCCTCATGGCTTCCACAAGATGGTGGTTTCAGCAATCATGGAAGTTACAACATAGGGGTCCATGTTCGATGACGGTCTTCGGTCTTCAAAATATCCCTTTCCTTCCTTCTCCGTGTCTCGTCCTACTCGAACGGATGCACCACGATTTGCAACACCCTACCATGTTTAATTATCCAAGCGTATAAGTACTTCGAGGCATTATAGAGTATATGTTGATAAGATGGGGGAAAAGTAATAGGTTATATACCCAAGAGAAGGTGTTGATGTCAGCTGTTTCGTGTCGTCCGGTGAGACGACGCTCGTTGCCTTCCCCATATGCGGCAATGTGTTCTTTGTGCCTGAGCTTCAACTTCTCAATTGCTTTCTTGATCACCTCGTAACCACCGTCGTCCCTCATCGACTTTGTACTGATAAATGATTATCAAACAAGTTAGTTGAATGCGCAATTGCAGTTTACTGTTCAACTAGTGAACACATTAAATGTTCCATTACCTGTAGTTTGTGTGAGCACCAGCACCATTCCAATCTCCCTGGTGTTATTGAGAAAGAAAACAAAAGACCTCAATGATTAAAACATTGTGCAATCTCCAAAAGAAAGCTGATGAAAAAGAGGTTTGTCGTTTTCACCTCGATTGGTTTTGGATCAAAAGAAAGGACTACCCCAGCAATCTCTGTTATCCTCTGTTAATACAAACTCGAGACCGTAAAAACCAACGAATGTCGAAAAATATAGGCATTTGAAGCATTTTTTGTCAACTTAAGTTACCTCCAAGATGTAACGAGCAACCCACAATTCATCTCCAGCAGATATACCAACTGAAGGACCAACTTGAAACTCCCACTATATTGGTGCAAAAGAAAACATTAACATAAGAACATAACCATAATCAAACACATAAAAGAACCAGGAAAATAAAAAATCTATACCTGCCCTGGCATCACTTCTCCGTTGGTACCACTGATGTTAATACCAGCATACAAACAGGCTTTGTAATGCGCATCGACGATGTCACGACCAAAGGCTTTGTCGACACCAACACCGCAATAGTATGGTCCCTGCCGACAAACGAAATTCCATCACGTACTGTTTTGAAGCTTTGATTAAGGTGGAAGTATAATATATGTCTCTAATCTTCAACTAATTGGTTAAGAAGTTTGAGAAGGGAAAGTAGTTTCAATTTCAATTACCTGTGGCCCGGGGAAACCACCGAGCGGCCACCCGAGCGGCCATTTTACATCCTTTTGCAACAAGGTGTACTCTTGCTCAATACCATACCTGTATTTCAAATGAGCCAAGTAAGCATCAAAATTCTAAGTAGACTAAGGCTATAAGTATCTGCCATCACATAATAACATGTATGATGTTCTTGTCAACATTTTGTCTAGTGAAAGGTCACTGTCAAATCTCAATTAACGTTTTAAATCTATTTCATATATTTCATCTCATAATCAGATACAAGAGGTGATAATTTGATAATCACCATGGTACTTCAGCAGCAACATCAGGTTGGCTGAAGATCTTGGCAGCAGCATGTCTCTTGTTCGTTGGGATCGGCTCTCCGGCCGGTGTGTAAGCATCACACACAACCTAAACCAGTCAAAATTATCAAACTCAAGCTCAAGCCCTTTCAAATTAGCATATAACAAGACTAGACAGAAACTTGTAGTCCAAATGAAAACCTAAAACTCACAAGAATATTGTTGCCTCTCCTAAAAGGGTCCCTAAAAATTGCTTGTGGGCTGTGGGATTCACCATTCAACAACAAGAAAAGATGTTAAGATCCAATAAAATGTAAAAAATCAAAGCAATGTATTAGAAAAAGGGGAGACAAAAAGAACTCACTAAAGAATCACTTCACTGTCTTTTCCTGGGGCTTGGCCAGTACTGGATCCATCATAATTCCACTTGGGAAGCTTTGAAGGGTCACTCACAGGGCCAGAAAGAGTCTTCATATGCCAAAAAAACACAATACAATCAAAGAAAATCAATAATTAAAAAACAAACAAACAAACAAAACAAACCGATTTGATGTTTCGATTATTAGAAAATATGGGGTTTAACCTCAAAATCAATTATCAATCAGGAGAATAACCCCTATTTGATATATATTGTTATGAGGTCTCCTCTTTTTTTGAGGTGAGATCCTTAACCTGCCCCTCAATCTTAGAATCTCAATCTTCACTTTTATTAGACGGAATACTCAACATGTTGGGTCATTTTAATAAAAATAAAAATTGAGATTCGATTCAAGATGGGTGAGCTAAAAAGAGACCACGGTCGTGAGGGATGCTAAGGACACATCCGTAACAATATATAACAAATATAATTTACTCTCCCCATTACCAATTAATTTTAAGGTGGTAGCCATATTATCTAATATCTCATTGAGAAGGAAGAGAAATTACCCTTGCTTTGCTTCTGAGATCCATGCCTGATCCACCAATCCTGTACAAATAGAACATAAAAAACCCAAAACCCAAAATCAAAATAAAATTAAAAGAAACCCCAGCAATCAGAAAAAACAGAGCCAGTACACAAATTAGCATCGAAGAGCAGCAATTCATTAACTAAACTTCATCCGTCAAGAATACAAAACGATTAAAACACAAACAAACCAAAACCCATAAGCTAGATCTTAGCATCAAAACGAAAAACCCCATAAGCGAGATTTCAGCAAGCAACAAACAGAGCCAAACACAACCACCAGCAAAATCGCAAGAACAATTACAATTTCCAGGCAAAAGGGGCATTTCCAGATTAAAAAAAGCAGCAGAAAACAACAAAAACAGATGAAAACAAAACCCAATTGGGCATTTCCAGGCTGATGGAGAGAAATTGGAAGAACAAAAACAGGGGAAGAAGAACAGACCATATGTACTCTGCAATGATCTTATCGGTGGAGCCGGAGAGGTTGAGGTTGAGGAGGTCCGAGAGAGGAGACATGGCTGAAGAAAACACACAAATCGATGAGGTTAAGAATGGATGATTTGATTCGATTTGATTCGGCCCTTCTGGTTTTCTTGGCCAGCTTCAAATGTTGCAGAGAAATGCAGAGCAGAGTGTGGGTTTTATACACACAATGGCACTGCCGTACTTTTGGAATTATTCAAATTAAGTTTTTACTTTTCAAGAAATAATATTAAAAAATAGTATCAGTATTTTAGTGTATCACATGAAAAATAATTTGATCACTTTTTTGTAAACAAATTATTTTAAATTGATTCACATGGAAAAGAATGAGTGCCTCATTCATTTAAGACAAGAAAATGATATTTAATTATTATTGTTGAATTTAGGGAATTTGCGCCGTATATCAATTTTCTTACTCTGCATTAGAATTATAGCAACTTTTTAAAAATATTGTAAATATAGTAACTTTTTTTTTATAGATTCTATCAAACACTATTGATGGAGTCTATCAGACATTATTGATGGAGTCTATCAGATATTATT
>JBBMEF010000022.1:8918834-8957727 GCA_037832685.1 Sicyos baderoa
GACAGAACCGCCACTTGAGGAGAGTTCATTGGGCAAGGGAGCTGCTGACGTGGCGTTGTCCTTATGTGCTCTAACATCCCCCTTCAAACGCGGCGCAACGGCAGTGAGGCCAAGTTTGTCACGCAAATACTGAAACCGAGGCAAGGATAACGGTTTGGTAAGACAATCAGCAATCTGTTCATGTGATGGAACGAAGTTTACTTTCAGCTGCTTGCGGAGGACTTGTTCTCGAACAAAATGAATATCAATCTCAATGTGTTTTGTACGAGCTTTCACAGTGGGATTGCGAGCCAGAGCAGCTGCACTGAGACTGTCGCACCATGTTGTTGGAGCCTGCATAAGTGGAACGGCCAATTCTTTGAGTAAACCGGTCAGCCATCGTAATTCACAGGCAACATGTGCAAGGGCCCTATACTCGGATTCAGCACTGGACCGAGCCACTACCTGCTGTTTCTTTGATGACCATGCAATGAGAGACTGACCAAGAAATACACAATATCCTCCAACGGAGCGACGATCAATCGGACAGGCAGCCCAATCCGCATCCGAGAAACCAGTTAAGGTAAGTGTAGAGGCAGATTGCAGTGCTAATCCAACCTGGACAGATCCTTGCAGATACCTGAGAATTCTCTTCATCGATATCCAATCCTGTTGAGAAGGATTGTTAGCCCGTTGGCTGAGTTTGTTAACCGCAAAGGCGATATCCGGACGTGTGAGAAGTACATAATGAAGGGCACCAAGAGTGCTTCGATACAAAGTGGGATCCGAAAAAGGATCAGTCATGACAAAATTCCCTGTATTTGACAAAGTCATTGGTGTAGGTGCTGGTTTGATATTGGTCATGTTCAGTCGTGCAAGCAAGTCCTTAATGTAGGACTCCTGATATAAGGTGAAACCAGTGGCATTCCGAGTCACTTGGATGCCCAGAAAATAGTGAAGGGGCCCCAGATCCCTAAGAGAGAAGATGTTGTTCAGTCTCGTGATTAGAGTTCCAAGAGTTGTATCATCTCGCCCCATGATCAGTATATCATCCACATAGATGAGAAGGATAATCAGATTGGAACCACGACCCTTATAGAAAAGGGAAGTATCGGAGGCACTGTGACTGAAGTTCCAGCTAACCAAAGTTTGACGAAGTTGATCAAACCAGGCTCGTGGTGCTTGCTTGAGGCCATATATAGCTTTGCGAAGTCTATAGACATGGTTAGGGAAACGTGGATCAGCATAGCCTTCTGGTTGTTTCATAAAGACTGTCTCATGCAGCTGACCATTGAGAAAGGCATTGCTCACATCAATTTGCCTAACTGGCCAATTCCAAGTAGCAGCAAGCGTGAGAATTAACCGAATGGATGCTGGTTTGATAACAGGACTATAAGTCTCATGGAAATCCACTCCAGGAGTTTGAGTGTATCCCTTTGCCACTAGCCGAGCTTTGTACCGCTCAATGGATCCATCCGGCAATCGTTTGAGTTTATAAACCCATTTGTTGCCAACAAGATGCTGCGACGAATGAGAAGGAACAAGGTCCCATGTACCATTGTTATGAAGAGCCTTTAACTCAGCTTGCATTGCTTCGACCCACCGTGAGCTGGTTGAGGCATCTTTAAATTTTTGTGGTTCAAGTATGTCCCAATTCAGTGCAGGAGTTGTATGTACAACGCAACCATAACATCTTTTGGGTTGAGAAACACCAGCTTTAGCTCTTGTAATCATAGGATGACAGTTCTGTTCAGCTTGAGAAGTAGGCAAATCTAATGATGCAGCAGGTGAGTGGACTGTGATATTGCGAGAGGTGGAAGATAAGACAGGGTTGGTTGGTGTAGTTGGAGAAGAATAGTGCCTGGTGGGTGTATATGGAGATGAGGAAGAGTCAGCAATTGGATTAGTAGTTTGGACAGGCGAGTTAGGAGGACTGGAGACAGGTATTGGAATAGAGTGGGGGGTAGAGGTTGGTGATGTAGGGGGACTTTTTAAAACCACAGGGAGCCAAGAAACAATAGTATTAATATCAGCAATAGGAGCAGTGGTCGTGCTGAAGCCATGAGCAAAGGGGAAATGAGTTTCATTAAAAACGACATGTCGAGAGACAAAGATTCGTCCAGAGGAACTCAGGCACCGAAATCCCTTGTGATTACTGCTGTACCCGATGAAGACACACTTGGACGAGTGGAAATCAAACTTGTTTCCTGGGTACGGACGAAGACATGGGTAACAAGCTGAGCCAAAGACTCGCAATTCATTGTAATTAGGCTGCTTTTTATGAAGAAGAGCATGTGGAGACTTCCCATTAATCGTTGGAGTAGGCAATCGGTTGATGAGATATACTGCTGTATGAAAAGCCTCCCACCAATAACTCAGAGGCATATGAGCTTGAGCAAGCAAAGTCAGCCCGGTTTCAACAATGTGCCTATGTTTCCTCTCAACTCGACCATTTTGAGCCGAGGTGTATGGACAAGCGAACTGAATGGCTATACCAACTTCCGTGGCAAAAGTGGCTAGAGGTTTGAACTCTCCACCCCCATCACAACGAACCGTTTTTATTTTTCTATCATAGACGTTTTCAACTTGATGCTTGAACTGTTTGAAGATGATTATGACATCACTTTTCTGCTTTAACGGAAAAATCCATGTAAACCTGGTGTGATCATCAACAAAACTTATGTAATATCTACAACCATTATTAGAAGAAATAGGCGCGGGACCCCACAGATCTGTATGCAATAAGGCAAGAGGAACATCCGCACGAGACAAAGATGCAGTAAAAGGTAGTTTATGAGATTTGCCAAATTGGCATGCTTCACAGAAAGATAAAGTTCCATTGATAGATGTAGAAGGAGTACAAGTACTGATAATTTTGGATAAAGTTCGTGAGGATGGATGGCCTAGTCTATTATGCCAAACATCTCTAGTACATACTAAGGCAACATAACTACCAGAAGCCGTCATTAATACAGATTTTGGCTGCTGACTATCAGATACAACAGCCACAAAACTAGGTAGACTTATTCCTGGCCCTTCATGATGGTTAACTCTAAGTTGTGGTCCATTTCCGTCCCGGGCGCCAAAAACTGGTAGCTGATACAATCCATCCTTAATACTTCCTCTCAGAAGCTCCATCCATGTAATCTTGTCCTTTATAGAACAGAAAGAGTCATGAAATTCAACTATAACAGAATTATCCGCAGTTAACTTAGATATACTTATCAAATTTTTGCTGATTTCAGGGACATGTAAAAGGTTGTTTAATAGAAGATTCTTATGTTTCAACACAATAGTTGAAGAACCAACATGCTTAATAGGGATTTTACTTCCATTACCAACTGTGACTTTGTCATTACCTGAGAATTCTGAAGCGATGGACAGATTCTCCATATCCCCAGTTAAATGGCTGCTTGCTCCACTGTCCAAGTACCAACCACTGTCTTGAACATGTTCTGGTGTAGCAATCATAGCGGATGTTGAGCCACGGTTGGTACCTCGATTGGATCCTCTACCTTGAGATCGATTAGAATTCGCAGGAATTGGATACTGGTTGTTAGGATACTTGATCTGATGTCCAAGTTCATTATAAATGTGAATAATATCATTCTTCAGATAGCAGTCTGCTTTGAGATGTCCAAGTTTTCCACAATGTGAGCATGTTGGCTTGTTTCCTGTCTGCCACCTTCCACGGCCTCGGCTTCTACCTCCACGAGCCGATCCTCGGTTGTAATATCCTTTTTGAGATTGATACTGTTGATGGGAATCAGCATCCCTAGCAACAGTTGATGAGGAGGCATAAAAGGCAGTAGTGGAGTTGATGGTTGCAGCAGGTGTCTTTAGCGATTGCAGATACTCTTGGCGGTTCTCAAAGGTGAGAAGTTGATTCTGGACAACAATCCAAGACAGAGGAGTTGCCGAGTTTAGTATGACTACCACCAGCGGGGTATATTCATCATCAAGGCCAGCAAGAACATATGAGATTAGTTCCTTGTCCTCAATAGGCGATCCTGCAAGTAAGAGATTTTCAGCATACCCCTTCATCACGCTTAAGTATTCGATCATCTTCATGTTTCCTTTTCTAGTGGATTGAATCATCCTCTTCAAATGATCCTTTTGTGCAGCAGCTTGACAACCATAAAACTCTTGAAGAACATTCCATAGCTCTATTGCTGATCCACAAGTTGGTATTTGAATGGCCACTTCCATGGACATTTGATTGTATAACCAACCCACTAGAAGTTGATCCGCCTGAATCCAAATATCGTATTCTGGGTTGTGCATTGTCAACCCCTCGGGTTCTTCAGGGCACGGAGGAATCTCGATCACTCGTTCCGGAGCCATGCTCTGTCCAGTGAGATGACCTTCAAGCTTTAGGCCTCTCAGGATCGGCATTGCCATGTTGCGCCAGATCCTAAAATTTGTTCTATCCATCTTTAAACCAGTGGTCTGGTTTAGTAGTTGAGCAAAGTTCGGGCTACCCACAGAAACCCCACTAGATGTAACTCTCACTGAGCCATCTTCTTTGCGAGAAACAGCAGCGGACAATTCCGGAATCACCACAGGACGACTGATCGGTGGAAGTTTAATTGCTTCACGATCTGTTGTTTGTGAAGATGAAGATTGGTCGGCGTCTGCCATTCTTGCTCTGATACCAAATCAAAGTATGGAACCAAAGGGAAGAATTTATAGACCCACAACTTTGAGTCCTTTTTTTGGTATTTTCATTCAATTGTTTCAACTGCCATTGAAGGCACATTTAAGCAAGTGTTACAACCTCTTTTCCTTTCTCGAGGGAACCATCTGCATTACAATAAATGTGGAGAAGAGAAGAACTTAAGTGGTGTGACATGTTGGCGGCTGCACTCTTCCATCCATGACAGAACCGCCACTTGAGGAGAGTTCATTGGGCAAGGGAGCTGCTGACGTGGCGTTGTCCTTATGTGCTCTAACATGGATGGCTTTATAAATGGTGTTCTATTCTGATGCATTGGCTGAGATAGAGCTAGTCTATAGCATATGTGGTGTCAAGATTGTCCAAGTAGTGAAGTTCTGAGACTTGGGGATCTCTCAGCTCTATAAGATGACAGTCCAAAAATGTATGAACACCTAATATAGTTTATGCTTGCTCCTGAAGCAGTCGACTTTAAGGATCGAGCGAGAGCATCGTACTAAAGAAGGCTGCATGAGTCTATTACTGATGTCTTTCAACTCTGGGTGAGTTTCTTGTACTGACATCCCAAAATTTGAGCACTTGCACTATGTGGTTTTCTGTAAAAGGTGAGTCCCTATTATTAGATCATATTAAACCAAGTGATGGCTGAAAATTCTGCAAGGTTCATATGCTCTGTTCGACCTCGACCAGCATATGTTGATGATAGGGAAGTCGACCTCGACCAGCATTCCTCATTATGTAACACTTGAATCTTCTATATCAAAAGTAAAAAAAATAAAAAAATCTCGAGGATTTTCAGAAAGAGTAGCATATATTATTACTAGTAAGTTAGTAACTGAGATGTTCCTTGCTTTGTAAAGAGCTGTATAAGGCAAACTTTAATGTTATAAGAGGTTGGACCTCAGTCTATGAAATTACCTTTCAAGTTGGGGCAACATTCTCTGTTCTAAGTTAGTCCAAACATTTTGTCTCCAAAAGACAAAAGACGGCCACGTAGGTAGAGGTTTGAAATCTCCAAAATATATAATTCGCGAGCATGTTTAAAATATATATGCTTGAAGTATGTAGTAAAGCTAATTATTAAGTTAAATAACTGTTTACGGGTGTGGTTCTCATTTTATGGTCATGAAATAAATTTTATGGTCATGAAATAAAAGATAGTGCAAGATTTTTGCTTTCTAAATTTATCAATTGCTTGAGAGTCACAAGTGGGACAACTCATGTTCAACCGCTGGCTAATTCTGATGGGGTTTGTGTGATGGCTGTTCGTGGAAAGTGCTTCTTTCATGCCTTGCTTACACCATGCAAGAGATTAATCATAACTTGGAAAGAAGAAAGGGTCCAAATTAACAATTTTCACTATTGAAATATCACGAAAGGGACGATAACGATAACGTGCGATAAGCGTTCGAAGGGCTATGCATGTCTAGATGGAGTGTCTATGGCTTCGCTCGACCTCACTATAGGTTAAAACGATATAAACATATATGCTTCTAACGCCTATATTATGAGTTATTTTATCATAATGTTTTTCTTGTGTTTTGCAAGAGGACAAGGAAAGGTAACACAAATAATTCCACCCTATATTTGGAGTTTAGTTTGTTTGGTACCAAGTTATTTAGGTTTCATTTAGGATGAACTAATCAAGATAGTGTTAAAAGTCATTATTAGCTCATTAAAACTTGGTCCAATAATTATAAAAGCCTAATCATCATAAAGAATATTAATTTGCTAAATTAGAGTAGAAGCCCATAATCTAGAAGTTTCTTGATTAATTGTAGAAGTGTTTAGAATTGTAGAGTTATGTGGACATTTAAAGAATGTCCTAGAAAGTAAAAAATATCTAGATATTTGTAAGATTACTCTAGACAAATGTGTGGTCCACATTGTCTAGTCCTACACTATAAATACTCTCTTACCCCACCATATTTTGTATCTAAGATAAAGCAAATATTGTAGTGTCCCACAAGGTGTCTTCAAAGAGTCCTAGAGGGACTTTGTAGTGTGAGTCCTAAACAGTTGTTTTGTAATCTCTTCTTTAGTAGTCTTAATAAATAGTATTGATGTTACCCACAAAGAGTCGTGTTCAACTGATAAAATATCAAGCATCCACTATATTTACCTTTTGAATCTTGTGTTAATGATTCATATATAAACTACCAAGTAATTATAAAAGAGAGGGGCATGATGGATTTTGATTTGTTAGAATGAATAATGTTTTCCTTTTGATCAAGGAGGCTTGATGCTTCTAAGAAAGGCTTGATTTTTGGGAAAGGGTTGGAAACATAACCCAACTAGGTTGAGTCACAACTAATTGTATTGATATGGGTGTGAACTCATTTGTAATGTTGATAGGTCCTAAAGGGGAACAAATCATTCTAGGAGACTGGTACAATATGGTGAGAGGTTTTTTTTGGTTGAATATAGGAGAGAAATATTAAATATTTTATTTCAATCAAGATAGTTACAATGATGGGTGTTCAAAAAACTGACAACTTGAACAACCCGAATCAACCTAACTCAATTTGACGAGTTGAGTTATCAATTTCCTTGGGTTGAGTTAGATTCAAACAAATAAAATTTTCCTTAGTTAGATCGGTTATTGGGTTGACATAAAATTAATTTGGTAGACTCAAACTAACTTGAATTTATTATTATTAAAAAAAAAATATTTTTTTGGTGAACATTCAATGATATTACATAAGTCAAATGTACGACTACTCTACACATTTACGTGCGATGATATTAAATAAATATCAATGAAAAAAATCAATGTATTCTCTAATTTAAGAATAAAATTAGATGGAATAAACGACTTGAACCTAAATTTAACCGATGAATATCCTATAATATATTCATTCCCATTTTGATTTTAGAATAGAATATTGCATCATCTTGACGGGTCGTTGCCAACTTATTCATTACATTCCTTTTTTAAACCAAACTTTTTATCAACGAACAAAATAAAAAAAGGGTAGGATTTTTCCATAAGATGTTTTTTATTTTAGAATTTTTAAACTCATAAAAAAATGTAGGAATGAATTTGTATCATCTTCAAGCATCTAAACCAGCCTTTTTCTTTTCCATGATTGGCCCCCTCTCTTGAAGATACTCATTTAGAATAGTTTCACTTTCTTTTTCCACTTTTATTCTATATTATCTTCCCTTTTCTTTTCAACCTAAAAAAGAATTTTCTTAGAAATAAAGTTATTATCAAAATTATTGTCAAATAGAGATTTTAATAATATTATAAACATTATGTCTACAAAGTTAGTCTCTATTAGTTTATTAGTTTGAACTACTTTATTTTTTTCCTTAAAAAAGTAGTCTTTATCGTAATTTATTATATAAAATTGGAATGAGAAGTACATGAATGAAGCTAGACAAAATTGGAATGAGAAGGATTTTAAAAATCTGCAAGCTATATAGTTACTATCAATAGTTGTTTTAAGATATGATCTTCCAAAAATTCGTGATTACTAAATCGTGTTTCTTGTGACCTACTAGGAGAGTTAGTGGAAAAGTTATAACCGAACATTTACAACTCATTCTTAAAAATAAACCTTAAACAGAGTTATTACAAGCACTCAAAATAATTTCTCATTTCTAACTACTTATTTTTATATTTGTTTTACAAAAACTACGTCCAAACAAGCTATGAAGTTTAACTCATATATCAAAACGATAATCAATCAACAAAAATTCACATTCAAACGGACTAATAATTTCTCGGGTAACTACTCATCCAAGAATTTGTTTTTGCAACCAAAATGACATCAAAATAACCAAACAAGAAACCTATTCCCACTCCTTTTCTGTCGAAATCAGTCCAAAACCACACATTCCAGAGGTGAAAAAAACTCAAAAGTTTCATCCTCAACAGAGATTCGAAGTAAAAGAGAAGAGCAAAAAGGCATCAATGGCGTAAACCGGGCGCTACCCACCGAATAATCCTGCCTCAAAATCCGAATAAACTGTCCCTACACTTGTCTTCAATTTAACGTAATCGCTCATTTCTTTCACTCACCCAATTCCTCAAATCCCCCATCTGGCGCCACGTTTTTCCTAGAATCCCGATTCTTCCCGTTTTCCCATATAAATCCTCCATTTTCTCAACTGGGTCGTCCTCGATTCATCCCTTCTCTCTCGCCCTGCATTCCTTTGAAGCTTGATTCTGTACTGCCATGGCCTCTGCTGCTACTCTCAGCCCTGCTGATACCCAGAAGCTCTCTAAGCTCAAAGCTGCTGTCTCTGGTCTTAACCAGATAAGGTATGGAGATTTGAGCTAAAAACCATGTGTTTGTGTGCTTGTTTTGCTGTGATTTCCATCTGTGGGATCTGTTTGGGAAATGGGTTGTGATTTGTGTTTCTGTTGCTGTAATGGGGTTTTGTGGAATGTGGGGTTTGGTTATTGGATCTGATTGTTTCTTTGTTTTGGCAGTGACAATGAGAAATCTGGATTCATCAACCTTGTTTCCCGCTATCTCAGGTAATTTTAGGGAATCACTTTTTGATTAGAGGATTTGATTTTCTAGTAATGTAGCTTTCAGATTCATGATTCATATGATCTGGGAATCACTTTTTGATTAGACAATGCTTAGTTACTGTTGTTCTGGAACTAAACAGATCTGAATCTATAAGAATTAATATTTTTTTTTTCTCTTGAGTGTGGTACTTTCTATTGAAACAGCTGAGATCAATTTCATTTTCTTGATTTTTTGAATTTCTGGTTGAAGTGGGGAAGCACAGCATGTTGATTGGAGCAAGATCCAAACTCCAACAGACGAAGTAGTGGTTCCTTATGATTCTTTGGCACCCGTATCTAATGGTATCATCAATTGTTAGAGATTTTTAACTTGCATAATGAATTAGAAAAAGATTATCTACTTGTTGTTTTTATCTCTTTGTTTATATGCTTCTTTCCATAATTTGGCATTATCTACATCTTGGATTCTTGTGATATTTTCTTATCAAAAGCTTATGTAGATCTTTGTAATTGTAGATCCTGCTGAAACCAAAAAACTGTTGGACAAGCTTGTCGTTTTGAAGCTTAATGGAGGTTTGGGGACAACAATGGGCTGCACGGGTCCGAAGTATGTCATTTTCAATTCATTTTCTTTCTTTTTTTCTTTTGTCACATTATCTTCTGCACGTGCTTAAGTTTTTCTCATGCATTTGATTATCAATTTGTTTCATTTGATTATTTTTGTTATCAAGTTCGACCGGAAGGACTAAACCATTAGTTGGCAGTAAGAGCATAGCTCAACCGATATAAGTATGTCTGGGTTTGAATCCCCCACCCCGAATTGTTCTTGAACTAAAATAAGACTAAACCATTAGTTCCAATGAGCATAGGATCAATAAATTGCGTCCCCACTGAAAAGGCTGCTTGAGCTTCAAAACTTGTACATTTTAGGACTTTTTTTAAGGTGGTCTGCCAGAGCGTTTAAAGGAATTCATACATAAACGAGTAGGCCTGGAATTCGCCACCAAAACTGCATATTCTACTTGGGGAAGAGAGTGGATATAAGAAGTGTTGGTTGATAGAATTAAATTTACCCCAATCCATTAGCTTAGGCTTTTGGATTGATTGGTGGTTTAACATAATTCAACAAGAAGTTTCATTGATCCTAGTGTTCACTGTTGCATAAAGATAAAATTCATTGAAGTAAGTATGTATAGACACGAGTAGTTAATCATAAACTCAATAGCCTTTTAAGCTACCACTAAATTTCGTTAGGTTGAGTTTGAGATGCCTTTTGAAAAAAGAAGTTTTTACATGAAGCAGTTTCCTGAAAATCACTTTTCGGAAGAAAACTAATAAAATGCTTCACATAAAAGTTCTTTTAGATTTTTTTTAATTCATTTTTAAAACTACTTTTGGTTATTGAAAATTTTAACAAGTACTTTTAATTGTTCAGAGGTACTCCTTAAAATTTTAACTATATTCTACGAATTTTAAACGAAAACCTTTAGTACTCTACAAGCACTTTGAAAAGGCATGCAAAATTCACTCTTCTCTTTAGGGGACGATTGTGATATTAAATTCCATTGACAATATATTTCGTCATTTTTTCCATATTGGCTGATTTTTGTCTTTCTTCTGTGTTGCAGGTCGGTCATTGAAGTCCGGAATGGTTTGACATTTCTTGACTTGATTGTTATCCAAATAGAGGTTTTATTCCTCACCCTATTTTTTCTTTGATGAACTTATTTACATTCCCTCTTTTATTTAATTTGGTTTCTACATTTGAATTTGAGAGACATCCTTGTCACTTTTGGCAGAATCTCAATTCCAAATATGGGTGCAATGTTCCCTTGCTTCTGATGAACTCATTTAACACCCATGATGATACCCAAAAGGTATATAACTCTGTATGCTTATTTCTCTGTTTTTCTCAATATCTTGTGCGTTACTAACTCTTCTTTGAATCAGATCATTGAACAATACAAGGGTTCAAATGTAGAGATTCATACATTTAACCAGGTATGTACAAAATAGGTTAGCATTTTTCTTGTACTCTTTTTATTCTTTCGAATAAATTTTTTATCTTTCCTATCATTTGATATAAACAGAGCCAATATCCACGTTTAGTTGTTGACGACTATCTTCCACTCCCTAGCAAAGGACGTACGGACAAGGATGGATGGTATGTTAAAAATACTCGGTTTAGTACGCAAATAACTCTATCAACTTGTCTCTTTGGGCCTTTTCTCTTCAAAATTAATATTGCCTAGAACCACTTTTGTTTTGATTTGAGGTGCCAATGCGTTGCTATGTGCTTCATCTCTTTATTTATTATATGTTGATTGATCAACAAACAGAGTAGATTTTTTATGCCTCCCTATGTTAACTTTTTATCTGACAAAAGAATTTAAAAAGTATTTCTGAATCCTTCTCTGATTTCAAAACACTCACCATTTTTTTATTTGTTGTAAAAATAAAAAAGACCAAATATTTATAAACGAGTTATAAATACTTTAGTATATTATTAAATATTAGTATATTTTTCTTACACTCCCAGCACTTGTTTACACGTGAAGGTACCCTCCTGGACATGGTGATGTTTTCCCATCCTTGAAAAACAGTGGCAAACTTGATGCCCTTATATCTCAGGTATTTGCTCATGATCCCACTGAACTTGTTTACTTAGATTGGTACATGAATATATTTTTTCCTCGTATTTACTTCGATGTTTGCTTGTGCGCAGGGTAAGGAGTACGTTTTTGTTGCAAACTCAGACAACTTGGGTGCTGTTGTGGACTTACGTATCCATAGTTTTTTAAGCTTATCGTTTATTTCTTCTTGTACTTATTGCATGCTATGCAAAACGTGAAATCGGTTCCTTCAGCTTCTATTATCCTTGACTCTGAATATTATAGAAATTTTGAATCATTTGATCCGAAACAAGAATGAGTATTGTATGGAGGTATGAAAATAAGTTCAGTTAGAAAAAAACTATTTTCTGACCATTCATTTATTATTCTTAGTTTTTATGTTACTTGTAATGTAACATCTATCATTATTGATTATGTAGGTGACACCCAAAACCTTGGCTGATGTGAAGGGTGGCACTCTTATTTCTTATGAAGGAAAAGTTCAGGTATATAAAATATAATTGTATTTCGGCTTTTCAAAAAAAAGAAAAGAAAGATAAAGTTCATTGGGGCTTTTGTCAATTGTGCTTTATTTTTTAGTTTTCTCTATCCTCCTTTGTCTGTTTCACCACCTCTTAGGTTGGTCTGCAGACAATAAATATGTTTTTCATGTAACATTCTCTTCATCTCATGATGCAGCTACTTGAAATTGCTCAGGTCCCTGATCAATATGTAAGTATATATCAGTGATGGTTATTTCTAGTTTGAAGACTATTTATGTTTTTTAGTCAGTTAAGACGGTTAGAATAGATTAGTACTTTCTTTATCAGTTTGTTAACTGACAAGTGATTCTCTGTTTGTTACAGGTCAATGAATTCAAGTCCATTCAGAAGTTCAAAATTTTCAACACTAATAATTTGTAAGTGATGTTTTGTTCTGTGATACATATTTAACAATTACTGAGAATGCCATGCTTATAAGATTATTGAAAATGAATGGTTCAAGGTGGGTGAACTTGAAAGCAATTAAAAGGCTCGTGGAAACCGATGCACTCAAGATGGAGATTATTCCAAATCCTAAGGTAGCTTCTGTTCCTTGTGATTACTGGTAGTTGTAGGTACACTTTGATTTGGTTTAAAAAATTATGAGGATCCATGCAATAGAAATGAATCAATGCAACCTGTTAAGTGTCGTTAGTAATGTTATTTTGTCAATATATCCAGGAAGTTGATGGAGTTAAAGTACTTCAACTCGAAACAGCAGCTGGTGCAGCAATCCGGGTACACTTTTTTATGCTTGATTTCGTGTGTTATGTCTTCATAACATGGATATTAATGCCTTGCACTTTGTCTATTTTCTGCCAAATAGTTCTTTGATCATGCCATTGGTGTTAATGTACCGCGATCACGTTTCCTTCCCGTCAAGGCAACTTCAGATTTGCTTCTTGTCCAGGTTAGTTCTTTCATTCATCATTACAGGCTACTTTTTAATAGGTTTGATTTAATGTTCTTAACAAACGGATATGTTGGGTTTTTTTTCCTGCAGTCTGATCTTTATACTTTAGTTGATGGCTCTGTCCTTCGCAACAAGGCCAGAAAAGATCCTTCCAATCCTTCTATTGAACTAGGGCCCGAATTTAAGAAGGCAAGATTTTTTTTTATTTTTTTTCCTGTTTATTTGGTGTCTTAAATGCATGAAAGTTCATTGATTGTGGTAGTTACTCTACCTTTTTTTTTTTTTTCTTTTACAGGTTGGTAACTTCCTGAGCCGATTCAAGTCGATACCCAGCATCATTGAACTTGATAGCCTTAAAGTGGTTGGTGATGTTTCGTTTGGAGCTGGTGTTGTTCTCAAGGTATGAAACTGCTTTTGGTTTCCTTCCCTTTCTCTTTACTAGATTCTATTATCCAATTAGTATACATCTAATAGAACATGGATATAAAAAAACCGAATAAAAGATAAACCTTGGTGAAAGACACCTAGAACCTTCGTGAATCATCTCTTGAACGCAAATAAAACCACCCAATATCTGCATAAGTCCTCGAGGGATGGCATAAATGGTTGAAGGCTTGGGCTTTGAAGGTGTCCTCCCTTCAAGGACACCTCATGTGTCTCCATTCCTTCGATGTCTCCCGATGCATGGCCTAGGGACGGGCGTGACTACCCTAGGTATAGTGGAGCGAAGCTCTGATTTCTCGGTTTCAAAAAAAAATAAAAATATATATATATATATATATGTTTGCATAACGATTCACTACCTATCTCCTATTTATAACCACTAATTGCCTATATACCCTCCATATGTTTCCTTATGGCCAAACGGCCCAAACCTATCAATACCATATAACATAATGAACCTGTACTTGGATTTTATTTTGTAAGAATAGATCTCTTTTTAAAACCATTTGTTAAAAGAAATGCCCTCCTCTTGGGAGGCCACCATAATTTCAAAGTGGTCATAATAGGTTATGTTGACTACTAATTTTTTTTAGTTTTTGGGTGGTCTTTCTCGTAGACGCCACAAATTTCAATTTTATACTTCAGAATCAAACTAACCGAACAATATACGATAAACTTAAGTGACTCAGGTAAGTGACCATCATTATTTTACAGGGGAAAGTGACCATCTCAGCTAAACCCGGGGCAAAATTGGCAGTACCCGATAAGGCCTTGATCGAAAACAAGGTAAAAGAAAAGAGTTGAAATTCCTTATACATCATACTTCTGTACTGTGGATAAACTTACCTGAATGATCTGGTAAATTTCATATTCAGGAAATCAATGGCCAAGAAGATATCTAAACCGTTGCTTGCATTCACAACTTCAGAGCAGAAGCTTTCTGGCATCTTAGTACTTTTTTTAATACCAACAAAAGCATGCAGTTTTGTCTGTAATATGTGTCCTGTTTGGCAATGTTCTTTTGTGATATCATGAACTCTGATGGACTTGTTGGCATCAAAAACAAAATGAGTTTCTTTTAATATCGATATATATAATAAGTGAAAGTTTTATGGCAGCAACGATTTTTCGAAAACGATTATTTATAAGGTACAAGGTATTAGAAATGTTTGGTGATTGATATTTTTGTTTGAAGAAGTGTTCAGTCAGAAGTGATTTTGGCTTTGGATTGAGTTTGATTCAACATATATATATTCAAACTTGGTGGATCATTGATATGATTGGATACTCAAACTTGAGATTAATGCTATTTTTTATGTTCTTACAAGGAAAAAGGAGAAAAAAAGATGATGGGTACATATGGTGCTGTTTGGATCTCTAACAACAATTGAGGGAGAATGCTAATGGATAGCATCTTCCTGTTTGGGTCATCTCATGAATCTCTCATCTCTCTAACAAAGAAATCTGTTGCATTTATTTTTGGTTGAAGAAAAGAGTAGTAAACAATCACTTATCAATTGTTCCATCAAACTTTATGTCAAATTTATTATTCGAACACTAAATATCAATTTTCAAATGAATAGTTGATTATCTCATCACTAAATATCACAAATTAGTAGTTAATTGCTCCAACTATCATTAATCCTTCCATTCCTCTACACTCTACTATTTTCTACTGAATTCAAACACATCCTTAATGAACACAACGAACCTAAAAATACTCAAATGCCCACGCCCATATTCGTGCCCGCACCACCCTTGTTTTCTATTAGCGCTGCTCGTACTGTTGTCAATGTTGTCGAGCTCTGTTCTTCCTTCAGTTAAAAGTGTTTGAACCCCTATGTTGAAACCAATACAAACTCTTCCACCCAAGGTACAAACTCTTCCACCCAAGGTACTAAAGAGTCAAGCCCAGTTGAATTGGTTAAAGGGGAATATCTTGAATATATAATGAGAAAACAACTCTATTAATATGAGGTCATTAAGGTGATGACCAAAAACAAAACCATGAAGACTAATGTCCAAAATATATAATGTCATATCATTGTGGAGGTATATGTAGATGTTCGTTATCTCTAACAAATAGTGTCAAAACCAAACCGTTAATGGATTTTTAATGTATTTACAATAATAAATAACTTTAAAATAATACAAATACTGAAATCATAATTCCAAAAGTTTCCAGAATAAAAACCAACAAGGGCTAGAATAAATACTATCCAAAATATGATTAAAAAGAAACAAAAATAACTTGGTCAGTAGCTTAGGCTTACAAGCCTACAAGGTAGCAGATTCTTCTCTAGGGAGCACTTAAACTAATATATCTCAAAATCACAACCTAGAAAAGGGTTACTGGTAGTCTCAAGTGTAAGAAACAGAAGTTTCGATTTCTCGATTTTCAAAGAAAAAAAAAGAGAGTAGGCTACAAGAAATAACTAGTCTACCTAAAAATAGTTAATGGCTATCTTTAAGGTAGTTGGAGGGTTTTGAGAACGACCAACATTGAAAGATATCTAACCTAATTCATAATAGAATAGTTAATATAAATGAAATTTGTTTTTTAAAAAAATATAGCACCAAGTCCAATAAATCTGAAACTATAAAGCATAATCGAGATTTACCAAATATGCCCTAACGAAGTTCTTTGTGACAGAAAAAACACACATTAATACTAACTTACCATTCACCTTCCACCATTATCAAAGACCATGCTGAGACAAAATTCTAGGAGATATAACACAATATTGCATTTAAATGGAAACAACCTGTATGGAAGAATAGATTTCATTTAGAAGAAATGAATTGTATATACATTATCCGACATATACAAATTCTCTTTCCCTTCCAATCCGAAAAAGTGCATTAATCGTGCGACGTTACGTTACACCTCCCGTAAATCGTGGTCCTATACTCTCCAACCATTCATGAAAATTCAGCAGCAGCCCCGGAAAAAAAGGAGGGAATGAAATGGAAGTCTTAGGGAAGACTGAAACCTATGGGTTAAAATGTCAAAATTTGGGCATTTCAATCATATCTCCCACTATATATACATTTTGTACATGCTGGGTTCTCAAGGACAGTTTCAACCATTAAGCTTTGCTAAGAACTGGTTAAGGTTGTACTCTTCAGTGTATTGAGAGTGGTCCCAAAGTTCCTCCAGTCCTCCAAGGATGGCTTTCATACCCTTCTTTCCACCCACTGCTTTTGCTTCTCCATCAAAGCTTCCATCTGGCTGCTTTGATGAGGCCGACGCTGACGCGGCTCCCTAGATTTTACGAACCACCAAGTTAAACAACAATCATCGATACCAGAGAAAAGCTGATGTAATATGATATTAGGGGTATTTGAATATTTGGATATTTTCCATATTAGTTAGTTAAGTTGTGATGTCCTATAAGTCTTTTTTTTTTTTAACTAAGAATCAGAGCTTCACCCCATTTCATATTTAGGGGCACCCACGCCTGTTCCACCAAGAGACAATAAAGAATTTTATAATTAAATTCACTCATGAGTTTTGAAGCTGAGACTTTCAAGGGATATCTTGAAGACCCAAGTCTCTACCAACGAGGCCACCCACAAGGACTCTAATGTCCTATAAATACAAATCTCCCTCGGATCAGATCTCATGCATGTGTACTGTGATGACACTTGATTCATCAATAAAAGATCAATGATTGATTCTTGAAGCATTTAGTCTCAACTAGTCCTAAGCTACATCAGAAACAGAAATGGAACTATCCTATATTGCTTTCAATATCTGATTTAGTCATGAGGAAAGAAAAAAAATGTTTCACAGGTTGCTCTCGTTAGTTCTGAATTGTAGTCTGAAGCTACAGTATAAATCACAGCTATGAGTACTCGAAGTAATACCTTTTTGGAGGTTTCAGCAGATGTGAAAAGATCAAGCAATTGATCAGTATTCATCGTTTTCATACTGGCATTCTCAGAATTGATGACAGCATTAGCAATTGAAACTTTAAACTTTTGAAGGCTCATAACTTTTTCTTCTAGTGTTCCACGCATTATGAGTCGATGGACGTTTACGACCTTCCGCTGGCCCAACCTATGGGCTCTGTCCATTGCCTGCAAAAAGAATTGCATCAATCGAGCCAAAAAAAAAAAGTACGGCCAGATAAATATGTTTCATCTAATAACAAGAACAAAGTGAACAGACCCATTTCTAGCCAACCAGAACGCTAACGAAAATGAAATCCCCATGCAGAAGATCAAAGAACTTCAAACACATAACATTGAATTAAAGCGTTTAAGTTTGCAAACTAACTATGAAGTAATGAGCATACTAATCACCAAGTAAATATTTTAAATCACAAACAATCTTCCTGAAGCTACTGTCTAAAGAAATTCATAACAGTGAGGCACACAGATGAGTAATAATCTCCCATCAAATGACATGCTGTCAGGAAATGTCATATCTAAAAGATTCATGCTTTCCTTCAAGACTCACCTCTCTATCATCTTAATCTTAATTAACCCAAGAAACTAATCCTCATTAAACGAGAAAGCTAATTCTAATCCTGATTCATCAAGAATTTGACCAAGTTATCCCAATTTTTACCATCATCTTAGTACATCACACACATAAGATTACCTGATGATCTCGCATTGGATTCCAATCATGCTCCATGAAAACTAGGGTGTCAGCAGATGTCAAATTCAATCCGAGACCCCCAACTGTTAATGTGATTTTGTTAGCACATGCAATAAAATAAACTAAATTGTCAAAAAAAAAAAAGTGAGGAGAAAAACAATACCATGTGTTGTAAGGAGCAATGCATCAATTGTAGGATCAGAATTGAAGGCCTTAACAATGTCAAAACGTTTCTCTGGCTCAACTGATCCATCTAACCGCAAGTACGTAACACTGGTTTCAAATTGCACATAAAGAGAAGTAAGAACTAAGAAGAAATTGAAGGGCATTAGAAGGATATGATATATAACTAAGACTGGCAAGCCTATTCTTCGTGTGTGCCATTGTACATTTTGGTTTATTGTTTAAAGGTAAAAACTCCCAACAAAAAAAAAAAAAAAAATTGGGATACAACCTGAACTATTCTTAGCTACAAGAACTTTAAGACGCAATGGCCAGGAGATTGTTAAGTAAAAAATGCAAGAATTTTATTTTATAAGAGAAGAATAAGATGACGATAGGGATGGGCGATTTCCTTTGTTGATTATCTTGAAGACATTCGTTGTGCTAGAAGAGTAAACAGGCACGAAGAATTGAAGAAAATCTATAAACGAAACCAGAGCCAGCTATTGTTATAATTTTAATGCATTTCCATGACTATAGAGAACAACAAAACTAAACTTTATAACTGCATACTAGTTTTCTTCAGTAAGTGCAAAAAAGATGGTATACTAACTTCTTCATGTGAGCGTGGAATAAATCTCTTTCAATAATGTCCAATAAAGCCTGCAAAAAGACCGCAGATATAAAATAATAACCAATAAAAAAAAGGCCCAAATTCATGATTAGATAATCAATATCAATCATTTTACTTTATGTTGAGCAAATATCAAGACTCTGTGCTGGCCGAAGCTGACAGCTCCATCAGAACTCGAAGTATCGACACCAATTCCACACTCCTCCAGAATTTCCCGGAGAGCAACTAATTTAGGAGAGTGGTGCAGTTTATGAAGTTCAGAAATGATGTCCGAACTGTAGGGTAAGAGTTCTGTCAGGAGGCATTTCATAGAATCTGTCATCTTTTCTCCGGAGACAAGCAAAGGATGACTACAGAGTTTAAGCAAATATTGAAGTGCCTGTGACAGAAAAACAATAGATGCATAAGGGATACAATGTTGAAAACAAGAAGAGAAATAAAGAGCATACCTGAAAAATATGTGAAGATGCTTTTGTTGAACCACTACTTTCCTGTGGTACTTCTGACTCATTTGATTTGACTATACTTGATATTTCCTGTCTAACATGAGAACCAGAAAACCTTTCATACAATTTTAGTTGTACAGGGCTCAAGTCACAGAATCTGTCTTGAATGATTTTTTCTGGCAGATCAGACAACACTTCATCTTTAGTTCGCCGAAGAAGAAAAGGCATGACCTAGAGAGAGAAATATAGAAATCAAAATAGGCAATTATCCAATGTGTGACACGAGAAAAATAAATAGGCAAACCTGCTTGTGCAATGCTTCCATTGCGAGTGCGCCAGCTTCTGCATCCCTAGCAGAACACTTAGAATCTCTAGCTGCCAGTAGGGGTTTTCCATAAGTTGCTTGGAACTGCATGTTGAAACCAAATTACCAAATTTGTCACAAATAGTAGCGGTGAAAAGAAACCAAATTACCAAATTAGCAACAAATGGTAGCGGGGAAAAGAAACTACAATAAGAGTGCATTTGACAATTCATTAAGTGAGAACTACTTAATCAAAATGAAAACCATTAAAAAATAATCTACACCACATGCTCAACAATACATAACAGCCCATAAGCAAAGTATCAAATAGATGATCTTTTCAAGAGTGCTTCAAGTAAAGATGCTACTAAAAGCAAATGAAACACACTCTCAAACAAGAAAAGTAAACACGGAATAAATATGCAACAGTGAAAAATATAAATAGAAACCAGTGCCATTTTTTAGCAGAAACAAAGCCTGGCCTGCATGTATTTTCAACAGAAAGGGGTGTGGTCCAAGAAAGATGTCAAAGTTGGCTTAAAACAGTGTTCTTTTGGTCTCTTGGTGTGAGAGAAATGGTCAAATTTTCAAAGATATGGTCACCAATTTTGAGGCTTTCATAGAGTTGATTATTTTTAATTATAGCCTTTAGTCTTTACTCTTTTTAATTGCTAATTGAGTGATTAGGAGTATTTTTAACTCCTTTTTTTCATCTTGATGAAATTGTTTCCCTTCTTTAAAAAAACAAAAAGGGAAGCAAGCAATAGTAGTCCTTTTAACTATCAACCAGTAATGTTAACCATGAGAAAGTGAGAATATCTATAAAACCTGCATTACATGTTAATAATAAAAACAAGCAAAACTTGAATAATCAAAAAACATATCTACATGGAGCCATTACCTGTCTTTCCGTTCCAAGAAAACCAGGCATTAGAAAATCAAAAAGAGACCACAAATCCATGACGTTATTCTGCCATAGAAGGTTGAAAATTTATCAGACATAAAGACAACAAACACTATTTCAGTTATTGAAAATAAATAATTTTGATGCGATACACTAACCTGAATTGGGGTTCCACTTAGTACAAGACGATTTTGAGATTTCAATTGCTTTACAGCAAGGGTTATTTTGGATTTTGCATTCCTAATTATATGTCCTTCATCCAATATACAATAGTTCCATTGATACTCTGAGAGATACTCAACATCCTTACGCACAACATCATATGACGTTATAATGACATTATACTTGTTGAAACACTCTCGAATAGATACCCGCTCCTGCACTGAACCAACATATTGGAGAGTAGAAAGAATGGAGACATCAACATACTTCTCTATTTCAAAGGCCCAGTGTCCAACTAATGTTGATGGACAAATTATTAAGGATGGTGGAACATCTTCTCTATTATTTAAGGTAAGGCGTTCAGCGATGTCGCATGCCACAATTGCTGATGCCTGAAGTGTCTTACCAAGACCCATATCATCACACAAGATTCCATGAAGTTTAAAACGTTTTAAGAATGCCAACCAATTTATCCCTTCTTGCTGATACCTAAAGGAAAAACAAAATTCCACAGGGTGAGGAAAGAAATAAGAACCAAGTAAAACCAAACCAACTTCATAAATTGACAACACTAATTACCATGATAAGGATTAAAAGTAAGAGGCTCATCACAGAACAAACTAATGCTAACTACTATTAGAAATCTACATCACTGTAATGAAGGAAAGTTTGACAAAGTTATCGATTAGTCTTGGAAATGCTGCAATGGATCATTTAGACCAAAAAAGGTTATGGTGAACTAAAATGTCGATTGCTGAAGGTTTTTAATAACAAAAGTGTTAGAAGTCAAAACAGCATCTGGAGTTGTTACTTTACTTCTAAAATAATAATTTTCAAGCTTACCTTCTCAATGTCATCTTAAGTTCAGTACAGAGTTTGTAATCTTCAATATGGGAGTTATCAAGTAGTTGTTCTAGAAATTGTGCATCTTCCTTATTTTTAGAAAACGCTTCACTGAGTCCAACAGGCGGGGGAAGACCACGTGCTAATGGAAGAAGTGGCACAAGAGCAGCAAAACTGTGGGTGACAGACCGCCTAACAGACTGATCACAGTCACTCATACACCTTAAGAGCGGAACCACCAATAGAGGAGCATAAGGCACCAGCTCTATACCCATTCCCTGAACAAGCAAGCTAATAAGTATGCCAGCCCCTTGTCTGGAATTCACAGAATTCATATCTTCTAACATTGGAATGGCATTTTCTATCACAGCTCCCATGACATCTATGGTCAATGATTTGGCCATGGAAGTGATGCATCGAGAAGCTGCTAATCTAACAGCAACATGAGAGTGTCGGATACATTTAAAAATGCAGGGAAGTAAGGTAAGCATCCTTGGCTTCAACATCTCATTGAGCATTGGAGCAATAGATCGTACCACCTGAAAATCCAAAATACTGTACTCACTAAGATAATTTTAAAATGATGGTTAGGCAATTCTTAACTGTATCATCCTTCAGTAAAAGTTATCACCTACTTTAGGATACCTCGAACAACAAAGTAATTTTTTGGGTTCAAACAACAATAAAATAAATAGTTTCTGCAAGCTGCAAGAAAATGGTTAAATAATAGAAAATAGGTAAATTGCTATAGATAGGTAACATTTACCTCAACAATTTTAATTATAGCATTTTTTTTTAAATATTTGCAGATTTTTGTGCATTTTTTTCATATTCCAGCATTGCCTTTTTTGATCAGCTGTTAAACTAATTGATTTCAATCAACTGAACTTACTTGCTAAGTGTGAGCCTAGTGATTGAAACCAATCAGCTCACTTGGTTTTAAGTGTGAGCCTAGTGATTCAAACCAATCAGTTCACTTGGTTTTAAGTGTGAGCCTTTTGGTCATTTTACAGGACCCTTTCTGCTATAAACAATTTTTTTTTTCAAAATTCTACTATTCATGCAATTTCTTTATTTTTTTTTTTGTTATACATGAAAAATATCCAAGAAAATAACTAGACAAGAGCAAAAATATTCATCCAAAGGAAGTGTAGGCTATCCTTGATCACTAAAAACAAAAATATTCATCCAAAGGAAGTGTAGGCTATCCTCAATCACTAAAAACTAGGGCATTAGTTTTTAAGTGTTGGTGTGGGCTTTGATCTCTAAGTTTTTCGCAATTATGATATCGGTTTGGTTTTGTAGGACTGAAATCCCTTCTGTAGCTAATTCATGGACAACCTCTTTGTTGGCTTGTTTTTATATGTCCATGTTTTCTTTCATCGTACTCAATCAAAGCTCGGGTTTCTTAAAAAAATAGGCATTATAAGTATTAAGAATAACCTGGATATTATTTATCAATGTCTGAGGATCTTTCACAGATTCGATAGCGTGCAAAAAAATTTGTTCATCTTCAGCAGTAGCATTTTCATTAGTAGTAGGCGACAATACTTCTGTAAGATAATCCCAAAGCTTAGGAAGCTTCTCAAATAACGTGCCCCCAAGCTTCTCACAGAGACACCTTAACACAAGTTCAGAACCACGTCTACTAATAAAGCCCTCAATTCTCGATCGATCATCACTACCAGACGGTGTGTGAACTTTTGTTTTTGACTTTCTCGTACTAGTCGCAGATGAAAGAATATCTTGCTCTTCAATTATGTCCATGGAGCAAATAACTGCAGCTTGAGGAGTTTCTGATGTGTCCATGCAGGTCAAAGTACAAATATTTTTAATCAATTTATCATTTGGCCCAGGTTTACGTAGAACACACTGGCAAATTAGCTCTGCTAGCGCATCTGCTGCTTTCTGTTGTAGAATTTCCTCCTTCAAATAATCCCAAAAAATATATTAATAATGAAAGCGTCTATGAATGCAACGTTTTATCATCAGAAAATATTTACCTGCTCTCTTTTTATAGAAGCCATTAAAGGCAAAATTATTGAATTAAGTCTCGCTGGAAGCTCAGACATCCAAACAACTGCAGAAGCAATCATTGCTGCGACCGAGATATGCAAATTACTCTAAACAAGAAAATGAAACATTGAGAAAGATTAAAAATACAATAATCTACCAAGCCATAATCATGAAGTGGCAAGATGAATACCATTACCTAAGATAATATAGCACGGTTAGGAAAAAGCCTCCGATAATGATGGAAGAAATTTAATTCAAACATAAATTCATTGCATAAAATGTGTAGTGTAAAAACATTTTTTATGGGGGGCAAATATAAAGTCTCTAAATACCTGAACACACTTTAAATATCCTGAAGTTGTCAAAAGGCGTTGTTTCAATGACTCTATATCATCAATAGCCTGCCTTCCCTCTAACTCATTTCCATCAATATGTCCAATGGGTGTTGGAATTTTCGATGCAAAATTAATTGCATCATCAGCAGTCAAGTTCCCCAAGTCAATTTGGGTACCTACAAAGAAATCCTTCAACATCCCAGATGATTCAATAGCTCGTACTAGTTGTGTAGCCTCGCCACGCATCTTAGAATATGTCCTTGAGAGTTCAGTATAAGGAAGTCGTGAATCCTTCGTAGGAAATGCAGGATCGGAGCATGTTAACAGATCCAACAACGATTCTTTTAAATAATTGGGCAGCCAAGACATAACTCCATGATCTATAGAGTTCTCTTTGTACCTTATTTCTTTGAACCAAGAAATGAGAACAATGGAGGCTACCTAAAGGATGAGAGCAATCAAATCATTATTTTTTTGTGGGGGGAGGGGGAAGGAGGGCAGAAACAGGGTAGAAAAAACTGAGAACAAAACTACAAAGTACCTGTCTTCGGACTCCAGAAGAGGATTTAAAAGCACTCCATAATGGATCCATTAATACTTGCAATGATTCCTCATTCAGCTTGGAAGCAAAAATTCCCAAGGCTGTAGCAGTGACAACTCGGGTATGAGTCACTGACATATCCGCATCAGCACCAACAATGATCTTAGAAAAACTGGATGAAGAATCTCCATTTCTTTCATGTGAAATAGTTACCTTTGCCAACTCATTGCCAATTCTGCTGGAAGACTCATTTTCAAGTTTTACGGCTCTCATTTTAGCAGCAGCCCTAAAATGACTTCTTCGAGGAAGCGCTACTGGCCAAAATAAATTTGAACTGTCAAATGCAGAACCATACGAAGTTGTTGCAAGCTCTATCCAGGATGATGCATATGATCTTGCCACAAGTTCCAATTCCTTCACTTGAGACTTGAACAAGGAAAAAATAATTCAGCAGCAGTTCTAAATTTTGTACATACAAAGATTAAAAAAAACACTACGTTGATAAAAAGAGAACATGCAAAAAACAAATAATGAAAATTTTGCTTTATGCAAAAAAGAAAAGGAAAAATAATTGAAAAGATCATCGAAAATACAAGGAGGCCAAGATAACAAAACATTTAGACCTACAAAAAAGAATATGAAAAGAGAGATACAAAAGTAACCAAAAGCCATAGATAATAACAAATACACACTCCAATTGACTCCAACCAAAGAGAGGAAACTTACCAAAAATCAATCCAAACACTCCAATTGGAGATCAAAATCCTATTGGGGGTTCGTTCATAAGGAAGAGGAGTAGTCCGAAGGGTTTCTGTGGGCTCTACTAGTGGTGAACGAGAGGGGGGATGTTGTGGGGTAGCCGTGGAACAAGCAAAGAAATAAGGTACAAATAGAACTCTATAGATATAGAAAAGAAGAAATAAAAATTCAATTATTATGTAATTAGTCATTCATCATAAGGGTGAAGTTATAATTTTAAAGAACTTTAAAAGTTAAAGGCACGCAAAAATGAAATAACACTCGTAATGAACTAAAGAAAAAGCATAAAACCTGAAGAAGGAGCCTCCAAACCCGCTCTGAACACTCCAAAATATCATCATTTGATTCTAGAAGTAAATTCTGAAACACAATCCTAAGGGTATCGCCCAAAATAATAGTTGGCCAAATGGCAGTTGAAGGCACAGAAATATTTTGTTTCAATCCTGCTTCTAGCAACCGTTCCTGCAACAGTGAAAATTTATTGACAAAAGAAATGAAAGAACTATCATAAATTTAGAATGTAGAACTAATCAACATTGTACTAAACTATTTACAAATTTTCTGTGAAAAATAACCAGAGAGGAAACATCAGTGTGTACCAAAGTGCAAATAGCTGAATAACGAACTGATGTGATAATGTGCCTCATAAATGGCCATAACCTTGGGGCCAATGATGTTAATGCATATGGATTTTCCTGCGAACGTACTCCTTCTGGGGTATCATGCACAAGTATAACTTCATTTAGATCATACTCTTGGGTCTCTCTTAAAGTTGATGCCTCAAACATCTTTGGAATCATCTCTTTCTGGGAATAGATTTCTGCCAATAGATTCATTACACTGCAAAATAAATAGAAAAGCATAAAGACAATAATTGAAGGGAATGAAAAGGCAAGGTTGAAAAGAAACTTTTCATCGAAAAATGAAAAGAGACTGGGGGGAAAGAGAACAGTAATTGTTCAAATTCTCTTTTGAACTTCCTCATTGAAGCACATGGTGGTTTCATATTCAAAATAATACACATTGACAATTAGTGAACAGTAACATTATTTTTTAATCTAATTAACCAAATTTTCATTGAGTAAACGTCACCTGCTGGTGGATGGGCTTAAATCATCCAAATCAAGCAGGATGTCCCAGAGCAGCATCACAATTGAATGCAAGGTCTGACCCTCGAGAGCAACAATAGAAGCAGCAGCAGGAATTAAAGCATCGGCTGCAACTGCCTGAACATCATCATCTGGGTCCTCAAGCCCTGCTTTACACGCAGGGAGAACGCGTGAAAGCAAGTCATGAAGAAGTTCCTGGTGCAAACATGGAAGCAAGATGATACATTGAAGCATAGAAACCAATACAAGAGCTCCTAATATTGAAATGAATAATATTTTCTTATCCAAAAGAAACCTCTTTTTCAAAGAAGCACCTTTAGTTAATAAAAAGAAGGCTAAATTATCAAATGTACCCCAACTATGGGGTTTGTGTCAACAATACCCCTAGACTTAGAAAATTTTCAAAAATACCCTTGACTTTGAAAAAGTTTAAAAAACCATATTGGCCTAAAATATGTTAGGATGCGCTCCTAAGACCTTGTCGTTGGTGTTGATTCCCCTCCACTAAACAGATCAAAGAAAGAATAATATCTTGGAACTTTGCCTACTCCAGACCTTTTCGGAAAGCTTAATGGGAAAATCTCCACTCTTTTTTATCAAGGATTTTACTGCTGATCTGAGAAATTTTCTAGCTTCCAAGACCAATAAACTAAGATGTATGATAAAATGCTCCCACAAGAGAAGTGCAACATAAAACCTGATGTTATGAAAGGGAATGTGTTGATTTATTTTATTTTATTTTATTCCTTCCTTAATTATATGTTATTTAAATGTTTCCTAGTTGTAAATTATGCAAAGTAGAGTTCATCCCCCATGTAACACTTTAATTTATCAACTAATGAAATTGGACTTAATTCTAATGAAATGAACTTAATTCTATTCCAAAAATTGGCATAGTATCAGAGAGCATTAGACTCCAAATTCTATTCCCACATGTACCAACCGGCATCACCTGCTCTAGTGTGCCTTCTCGTTTTGAAGAACATTGTTGTCTTGGTCATCCATCTATATCTGCAATAAAGTCTCCATTCTCAATTTCAGCATTTATCATCTTTAGATTGTGAGTCGTATCACTTTGGTAAGCTTCATCATTAGATTTTGTACTCTAGAGTCAGCAAGCGAGCTAGTGCTCCTTCTGAATCAGTGCATTCCAATGTTTGGGGTCCTTATCCTATAGAGTCCAAGTTAGGTTTTCAGTATTTTGTCACCTTTGTTCATGACTATACTCATGTAACTTAAAAAATCATTTTGGGTTATTTTCTCATTTTTGTAATTTTCATGCGGAGATTCAATTACAATTTGGTGGTTGTCTTAAAATCTTATGCAATGATAATGCTAAAGAATATGCCCATGCTCTAGGAACATATCTTGATGCACATGGCATTTTTCATCCGTTTTTGTGTGTTGATACTTCATCCCAAAATGGAGTAGCTGAGCGTAAGAATCGTCATCTTTCAAAATAGCTAGGCCCTTACACTTTCAGATGCGCATTCCTAAACCCTTCTGGGCAGATGTTTCTACAACATGTTTCCTCATAAACCGTATGTCATCTATTGTTCTTAAAGGTGAGACAAAGTTTTGTATTTTGTGTCCCCAACGACGGTTCCTTATTACACCGAAAATATTTGGGTGCATGTGCTATGTTCGGGAACTTCATCCCAATCTAAGTAAACTTGATCCAAAATCTTTGAAACGTGTTTTCCTAGGGTATTCTCAAGTCTAGAAAAAGTTTTGGTGTTATTGACCAAATCTTGAAAAATATCGTCTCTCTTGGTGTCACCTACTTTGAACATTTGTAGTTCTTTTCTTCCCAGGTGAGTACGAGATAGGGGGAGCGTCAAAGACAATGATGACATTTTTTTTATCCATACAATTGCGACCTTTGGTTAGCACCATACTCATCCAGTTTCGTATAATCATTTGTCACCATCAACATGTTCCTTCATTGATTCTCTAGAGTCTGTATCTATTCATAAGACGGTTCGTGAAGTCTATTGACTCTTCTCTCACCTCGTTTGGTGTGTAGCAATGGTAGGGAGATAAATGTTTTAAATGACAAGCCTCGATCGGGTGAGACAAACTACAAACCAACCAAGGAGATTTTCATTGGAACTCTTACGGGGATGCAGTCTTATTATTATTATTAGCTCCTCAATGATGTAATTAGAAACAGTACTAGTGCCATGTATTTCTCCCCTACAAAGTTCACAAAAAAATAAAAAATAAAAATAAAATACTTCAATGACACTAGAAGTCTTTCCTCCACTTAAACTTACCAACATCCTTTAGGTCTAACTTCAAACCAAATAACTAACCTTTCTCTATCATTTACCACCTGATACCTTTAAGCCGTACTCACATGCATAAAGCATAATGTGGTTTAGGAAATCTATAGAAACAACCACAAATGCTAAATTATGAAACCCAACATAATACAAAAACAAAAAACAAAAAAACAAAAAAAAAGCTAGTTAACTTAGAAGTAAGAATAAATATACCTTGCGTACAGCAACCAAATATTTTATGCCTAAAAGACTCCCATGACGAATTTCCCATTCTTGTCGGAACTGAATGGAGAAAGAAAACTACCGTTAATACAACATACAAATGCTTTATAGTTGGATTGTTTTACAAAACTGAACATACACCTAAGCAACAATACCATATTTACCAATAGGATGCACTTACTTGAAACTTACCTGCATTTGCAGCAAGATATTTAGTGTTTCATAAATTAGTGAAGGATGCATGTACTTGAACACTGCACCCAATGCTTGTGCACAGGTTTCACGCACAGGGGCAACAACTTGATCTGACACATAATCTCCAAAACTGCAAGATATATGTTTTAAAAGAAATCATCCCTCAGCAAGTGGAAAATGTTTTCTCTAATCTAAATACCTCAAAGGGATCATGAAAAATGATAAGATAAATTTAAATAGAGAATTACAGTCAGCAACAAAATCTTACCGATCGAGAAGTAATATACATAACAAACGAATCACACAGTCCTGCAGAAATTCAAAATTTTTCAGCCAAGAATGCCTAGTCAATTTAACCAGGTTTCTCAACTCAAGATTTTCAGAGAAGTTGGTTGGCATAGTATCCTCTGAAAATAATTTATTATCAGGGCAGCCCACTGCTGCAGGTGTATCTTTATGTGGATAACTTGAACCATTAGGCTGATCCTCGGTCACTACAGAGCTGATACTAAATTGAACTCCAGATTGATCATCAGACCTATCATTGTTTTCAACTTTCACATTGATCCCCAATCTGATGTCCTCATAGCCACTGACCATCATATTGACCTGTGGACATAACTCATCTTCAAACTTTGGTTTTTTCAGATTTAACTCAAATTCATCTTCTGTAAATTGTGTATTCAAATCAATATCCCTTTCTCGTTTAAGTTTATTTGGCACACTTCTATCTTCTAACGTGGTAAATGGAGCACTGTCAAAGTTCAAGTCAGGAACCAGTACTCCAGCACAACCTCCTTGATGAGTTAAAATTTCTCTCAGGGCCATCACACTACCATGACGAACTTCCCAATCTGATATTTTACAAGGAAAAATGTAAAAACAAATATGGCACCTCAGAAAGAAAAGTATATCAGACTATCAGTATATCCAACACTTAAAAAAGTAATATGAAAAATCTTACTAGAATCAAACATATCAAGGAGGAGTTGCTCAACAAAGTTATGGAAAGGCCATTGTCCATCACCGTCATTTTCTCCAGAATCGTCATCATTATTTACACTGAAGCCTGCCTGCATATGGGTTACCAACATTTGTTTCACTCTTAGCTTTACTTTTATTTTGATTGGAAACAATTCTTCAATTCTTTTTTGGATAAGCAACATCAGAAGTGTATATTCCAAGAAGAGAAATAATCATTTCATTGATTGAATGAAATTACAAAATGAGAGTGGGTTACAAATAAAAAACTATTCCAATAAGATATAAGAGATGATAAACTTTACAATAGGCTGATGAATGAAAATGTCGATGAACAAAAAGAAAATTTCAGATAAGGAAACATAAACTCAGCTCAGCCAAACCAATTACGCAACCATCATACATTAAGAACTTGTTATCACAGTTGTCAACAAGTCATGTAAGCACACAGTAACATATGAATCATAGACAGAACCAACTACCACTGACACTTCATATATGTTGCAATAACAGAATTTTACTTCAAAAAAGGTAGATGCCTCATTTATTCACTCAAATAGCTTCATTGCAAAAGGGGACGTGGATAGAAGAAAATGGAAAGAATGATAAAAGAAAGAAAATATAACATGATTGCACAAAAATCATGAATCCTTTGAGTATTTTTCAGTCGCATACTATTTTTTCAAAGAAAATACTCAAGGTCAAGGTCATTTACAATCATTACATTTCCCTCAAATTATTTTGCATTCCCTACATCAAAACTTTAGACGTTCCAAAGCATTTAAAAGTACAACAAAAGAAAAAATTACATCGACAAGAGAAAGTTTACCATTTGTCTTAAATCAAAATTCTTATATTTTCCACCCATTAAATTTGATTGGAAAATGCATTCACATCAACCATCCCAATAAAATAGGTTAAAAAGACTTTACTTGAAGTAACAATTTAGTCCATTTTGGTTTGGAGAAGACCCTCCAAGGAAGAATATTCCTTCATTACAATTTGTTGATGATACTTTGAATTTTTGCGAAGACAGGGACAGTATGATAGATGTTCTGGTGCAAACTATTGAGCTTTCTCAATGTGGTCAGGGTTGAAGATAAATTGGGAAAATCCAATGGGGAAACGGTTGATTTAAGTGGTTTTTTAGGCACCCTCAAAAAACTCAGCAAGATTAGGTACTGATTCAAACGGACAAAGGTACAATGCTTTGGGGAAGAAGAAGGAAGGTTGTGCTTATGCTCAGACTATTGACGGCTCGCTCTCAATCAAGCTTTGGTTGCTAACGAGACCATCGGGACATGTAACTAGGAAGGTGCGATTTTCAAATGATTGTGAAAAGTTTTTGACCATGTTGACTGGGATTTTTTGGATAAATTTATGTCCAGAAAGAGCTTTGGGTACAAGTGGCGTTCATGGATTTGAAATTGCATTCGTTTGGTAAGATACTCTATCCTTGTGAACAATAAGCTCTTGCACAATATCCTAGCCACTAGAGGCCTTCTTCAATGAGACTCTCTTTCCCATTTTCTTTTCTTCTAAGTGGGGGATCAAGAGCAGAACTGTTGAAGGTTTCTCAGCTGGTAAGGACTATTTACTTCTTTTCCATCTTCAATTAGCTAATGATACTATCTTCTTCTACTTTTTAAAGATATAACAAAAAGATAGTACCTTTTGTGAACTTAATAAGGTTTCTCAGTTGCACGTGTTCAACCAACCTAGGAAAATGTTCACAAAAAAGAACATCGATAATTTCAGAATCTTAGAACTTTAGCAGCCTTGACCAAAGAGTTTTCAAGAATTCTTTACATTTCAAGGACTGAAAAACATCGATTTGCAGGTAAAAGATATAATACAGACCTGCATCTTCTTGTGACAAAAATGGCTCCAATAGATTACATAACTATATCCAAACACTAGAATAAGCATACAAAACAAACAATAAACTGCTACAGGCATTTGACACCAGCAAAGAAAACTAAGAAAAAGACCAGAAGCCTTCATAGAAGCAGCAAAGAAAAACGCATTAGCCCATCAGGTAACCATGCAAAGATATAACAAAAGGATAGTACCTTTTGTGAACTTAATAAGTCCGGTCCTGAGCCCCTGGGTGTTTCCACAAGTTGGGTGCAAGCTAGATCTGTCTCTGCTTCCTCAGACCAGTGTTTTGTTTGGTCCTTGGAATTTATTTTTGCTTTACGTTTCAAAAGGTTCCTTTCCCGCGCACTTGGCCTTTTGGTTACAATATACGGCACCATATTAGCAACAAACTGCTGGATATTATGTATTGGTTTTGATGGATACATCTGCTTGTCTCCACCATTACCATACATGTTAACTTTTTCCAAAATTAGGTCCTCATCTCTTATCATATCATTGACATCCATGAATTGCTCACACACGTCTAAACCTGCCCAATAGCCAAAAGGGACAGAATTGATTTCCTAACAAGAAACATGATGAAGGACTTCTAAGTTACACCTAGAAAAAAATACTAATTAATTGAAATGAAATACAAGGTTGGAGCAACCAGATGAAAAATACGGTACAGATTTCAAAAAATTACTTAAAGCATGTAGAATTACACGGCATGTATTAACTTTTGTGGTTGTGCCGTTGTGGTAGATGCAGAATGCTAGGATATGAGATTTAAAATTTAATAATAATAATAATAAATTAAAAATAATATATTAATGAAAATAATAATAAATTGAAGTTTTCGTATGTAAAATTTAATTAAGGATGTAAGTGCAAATTTAACTTCCTCAAATATGAAATCCCCACTCCAAATGTGGTCAGAATCAGAGTAACAAGTGCAAAAGCAGCATAAAGCTGGAACAAGCTTTCATGTTAAGTTGTCATAATTGCAGGATATGACAGTTTACTTGTTTTATTCTAGTGTGTGACTCATCGTCATTTTCATGTGCACCCACTTTAAGTATGTGCAATGTAGTACTATAGGGGGTATGACTAATTGTCTGGGCCTTTCTACCACTCAACTGTTAACACAATATTGTTGATGTTGTTAATCTCTATTGTGGCAGGCATATAACCTTTTAAAAGCTAAATATTTTTCCACGTGATTTCAACCATGATTTCTCTCTCACATTTTTTTTTTTGATATCCGTGACTGTCTAGGCCAGCTTTCGCGCACCTCGACTATTTTCACGGGACATATCGACTATTTTCACGGGACATACCGCCTGACCCTACAACATTTGGATGCCAAGGAATCCCATAGGAAATTAACTCCTAGGTAGGTGACCACCATGGATTGAATCCATCACCTTATGCACCTCAAGGCCCTCTTTGACCAATTGAGCCACTCCATGATGGTTCTCTCTCACATTTTAAAAGACATTTTCTCACAAAACATGCAGGGAGGTTGATCCATACAATCAATATTTCCTGCGAGTCCTGATTTTTACAAGGCTAACTTGCTCGTCGAATTAGAGCAAGTGTCATACAATCGTCGTTCCATCAATTGTTATACGCGACACCAAAGGAGGAAATATCAAAATGGATAAAGTTGGTGCGCCACTTGGGTTTTTTGGGAGATTTTGAGAGATTATCAAGAAGAGAACAATAGTAAGGTTTTTGGAGGAGGACCAACGGTACGACTATCCCATCCTCGATGACGCACTCCTCTCCACCTCAGCCATCGATGACGCACACGACTATCTCTTCCCCGCAAAGTACAATCCCCAAAATAATTATCATTCTCAAATCCCTACCCAACTCCCTCTAATTACAAAGTGTATTTACCTAATTACCACTATACCCTTACTAATATCCCCTATTAGTACTAATTACAAAGTGTATTTACCTAATTACCACTATACCCTTACTAATATCCCCTATTAGTACTTCCATAGTACGCTCAGATTGGCCAATCCAATTCTTTCTAATGATTGGTAATCAGATTAAAAACTACTTGCAATAGTCTAGAAATAAAATAAATCCAGAAATAGCTATAATACAGATTGCATACCATGTTTACTTCCATGTAAAATATCATTTCAAATATGTGCGTATGCTAACCTAAACGACGACGAAGATTTTGCTTTTGTCGAGCCAATCGCTCCTTCGGGTTCTTGATGTTTTCACTGGTGACATCAAACTCCTGCAAGGAAAATTTAAAATCAATCCCTTGACCCTTCAAACTCATGAGTCTTTCCTACTCCATCACAACACAGCGTTTAGAAATCTTCCATTCAACAATGCTCACACATCACACATGACTAGACTTTAAAAAATATCTAGACCATCCCTTTGAAAATGTCAATTATTTGAAACAGATGATCTAAATCAATGTTTAAAAAGGCTAAACTCGAAGCTTTTTCTTTGGAAGAGGCAGTATGAGGCATAGCCTCATAATTAAAAACATATACAAATCCTAAATTTGTGTAAACAAGGATTGCAAAACATAAAAGTTAGAAAAATTACACAATTCTAGACCCTGTAGACTTGAGAGAACTAAACTGAGAAATTTTTTGTTCCCCAATGATAATTTTAGGAACTCTGTTGTAATTTTTCATTTCACCAATGAAATTTTTTGTTCCTTTTAGTAAAAAAAAAAAAAAGAAAAAAAAAAAAACACAATTGCAAAAGAGTGCATGTTAATGAGGTTGTACAAGAGCATATCTGGAGAAAAATAACCTAAAAAATTAGATGAATTACCTGCCCTCCCGATGCCAACAAAGCGCCAAATTCAAGCACATTATTGATATCAAAACTGTAAAGGAGAAAATGCAGCATTCAGTTAGTAAACTAATGGCATGGTGCGTTTGAACAAATTATAAACTCTAAGAGCAATGAGAAACCTTTTAAATGCAGACTGAAAATCAGGTATTGCCAGGACATCCTCAATAGTACCAGACAAGCCAGCCTCAGAAATCTTTACTCCAACACAATCAATGAGCTCAGATACAGATGTGTGCTTAACATTCTGCGCAATAGCCCCAATCGCATGTGCAGCCGCAACCCGTGTATCCCAATTTTTACTACGTAAATACTGAGATACCTGTTGACACAAACTTACAATTAAATATTGATTAGACATAATAAACTCCAATCGCATGCCATCTTTCTTAAACAAAAAACAAAACTATACAACCTAAAATAAACAATAACAATTGTAACATAAGGTGAACTGAAACCTTAAGAAATTATAACCTTTTTCAAAAGAGAGACCAAGTCCTGAGGATGGGATTTCGCAATCTCCCCCAACTGTCGAGCTGCAGTAAATCTCGTTGCTTGAGTCGAACCAGCTATTAGGATTCCGTTAAGAAAAAAACCCAACAACATACGAAATTCAATGCAGATATAACAAATTAAAATACATTTCCATCACAAATTTACACCAATATTAGCAACAAGAAGGATACTATCCAATAAAGTTAGAAGACGATGAAGTCGGGACGACTGCTGAGCCATGATAAAACATTCCTAGCACGCCACTGGACTTCTCCAAATAAACACAACTAATAAATATTTGTCGCAACCATCAAGTCCCGTTCACTCCGCTAAGCCCTACACTCCATCAAAACAACAAAAATCCATGAAAAAATTAAAACTTGCAAATAACCAATCAGATAAGAAGCACTTCGTTGAATCCCGCCCAATCGAAATTCCGAGAGAGAATTGGTTCTGGGTCAGTGACATTCCGCGGAAAAATTGGAGATTTCGAATACCCATAAGCGAATTCGAGTTCTAAAGCTCGTAAGATCTACAAAATGTTGGAGATATTGAAGAAATCATGGATGAGATTGAGGGTAATTAGGGTTATACCTTGAATGAAATGGGATTCGTTTTGTGTGTGTTCTTCGTTCTCCGATTTGGTGAATGGTGCTGCTCAATCGATAACCGACGACGAAAACCCTTTTCTTCCCTCGCTCTTCCTTGCATGAGTTGCATTTTATATATTTTGAAGAAGAAAAATAAAAATCAAGATATGTTTTTTCTTTACAAATTTGTGGGTTTACTTTTTTTAGTTCTATGTCTATCTATGGGATATTGTTTATGATTAATCTTTTAGTTTTTGTGTTTATAATGTAATATAATTTTGTGGGTATTAAGGTAAGCATACAAGATATGTATCACTATTAAAGATGTACGAAAAAATTGACAATCTTACAAATTTAAATTATAAGGATTGAGTTAAATTATAATTTTATTTAAATTTTATAATTATATAATTTTTGTTGGTTTGCTTCGATTGTTAGGCTAACCAACTATTTTATTGTACAATCTAACTCAACTATAACTAATCGATAGAAAAAATGTAATGGATAATATTTATCATGGTAGTAAGAAAAAAACTAAAATAATTGCATTATACCATCCATCTTCTTCCTCTCATACCAGTCCACTATTGTCGTAACCGCCATCACACTTCTTTGTCAAAGATTGAGTAAAACTTCCCTACCTATGGATGGATAGGAGAGCCCTACCTTTGGGGTATGTGGCATCATTGGGTGCCACCAAAATTCTACCACTTTTTAATAAACTCTCTTAGTAATAGAATTTTTGTGGCACTCAATGGTGCCACATACTTTAAAGGTAAGACTCCCCTACCCATCTATGGGTAAAGAAGTTTTACTCTCAAAGATTTGTTATGTCGACTTAAGTTTAATTTTATTGGTGAAGATCATCGATGATAGAGATGTAGACTTGTCGTAGGGAGTCGGAGATCCAAACATTCGTTCATAGCCTTTGACGTAGATGTTGGAAACAATACACATTTGAAAGTGAAGTAGCATAGTCGATCGGAGTGACTATAGAATGAAAATTGATTAACACTAAACCAGATAATCAATCGCGTCATTGACCTATTAGTTGTTGAATATGCACATCTCTATACTTAATAATCATATTAATATATATGATATTATATTATACTTATAACATAAATATTAATATTGTATTGCAATATTTGATCACATGAATACATTGTATTTATTATAATATTCCATTTGTAATATTTGTGAGTTACTTTATAACAAGTGATGTATAAGAATACATGAGGCAAGTGTGTACTTATAATAAGGTGGTTCTATCAAAACTCGTTAAGATTATGATTTTTTTTTTAGTATAAATTGTGGGAGAGAGATTACAAATACTGATTTCTTCAAGATTCGAATCACGTTGGTGTTGAACTCGTTTACAACCAAATAATGAAACTATTGTACCATTATAAAAAAACAAGTTTTGTCCATTTAATCAAATATCATATATTATGAATAAACAATATATTTGCATCGTTGTTACTGTTAGTTGATTGTGAAATAACATAGTGTATTTTAATTACGTAGGATATTAATAACATATACGGTATTAGCAATAAATGTAATATATATATATATATATATATATTATATTATTGGGTATTTCACTGCCACGATATTATTGTATTTATTTTAGACCTAATATTTTATTCGTCCTAATATACACAAATGTTCTAGGTTTTGAGAAGATGAAACTATTGGGTTGATTAAAAATAAAAATCAATCATGGTTGACTATGTTTCCTTGATTGTAGTAACTAAAACGAATTTCTTAATCTTAATCATCATTTACTTGCTAATATTTCTCAACATGAAAGGATTCATAAATATTTTATATCTTGTTAAAAGTATAATAAAAATTTATTTCGAAATTAATTAATAATGAGATAAGTTTGTGATAATGATCTTTCTTTCATATTTTTTTTTTATGTGAGACAACTAACAAAATGAATATAACTTTTAATATTTACTAAATATAGAAAAAATTGAACACTTTATAAAATAGGATATTAGATAAATTTGTATTATTTTGTACTACTCAATTGGATCATGGTCTATTATGGGCCATAGTGGACTCACTCTTCCGTAATGAGCCTTGCATGTCTCAGCCTACAATTGGGTCTAGCATATTCTCATGAATCTTATGTGGAATTTGGTCCTATATATTAACTTTAGAGTCAGCTTGTCAAAACTGATATCAAAACCTTGACTTTCTCAATTTTGACTTAGAGGTCACATCTGACTCTTAAGTAAATTAATTATTGGCTTCAACTTAGTAATCTTGTCCACATCTTGATGTGTTACATCATTCTCTTCATTTAATCTCCAACCTCGCATATCATATCTTATTGTTCCAAATGGTTGGAAATATTTGGTGTACACGTGTTTGAGATGCTACATATTCAATTTTTGTTGGCTTGAATTCATTTTTCTCTCAATTTAGATCATCTCATTGTCTAGAAAGTAATAATAAAAAGTGAAAAGTAAACAATATAAACCATGAACCGGGCAATAATTAAAGCCTAAAATTAATATAATTTGGCGAAAAATATTAGGAGTTGTAGTGTGTGACATAATAATTAAGAAATTACATTATATGTGCAATTTTTCTTCATCTCTCTTGTTTTTAGTTCAAATAGAACGGACAATTACAAACTTACATAAAATTATTATTGCTTTCAAATAACATAATAATTAAATACTCGATTTTCAAGATCAAATATTATAATCTGAAGTTGAATTAAATTATGGAGACTTTGAACCATAAATTCATATAATAATCTGACCCATTCAAAAAAAATCATGAATTTTTAACCTACAGAAAGTTTAGAGACATCAAACATGAAAGTCTATACATCCAAAATAATATTTTAACTTAAATTATTCGATTGTAATTTTTTTTTCATAATATCCCATTGTTGTTGTTGTTTTTTAAATATATATATATATA
>JBBMEF010000022.1:8965349-8984332 GCA_037832685.1 Sicyos baderoa
CACATGCTCGTAATAATAAAAAATTTAATATTGTTATTAAGTACAAAAATGTGCATATTCAATATAATAATGTAATTGTGTAGACACACAGTAAAAAATCATATTTTATATTAATAATAAAGAATTTTTTTTTATACAAAATAGTACAGAAATCATATTTCATGTTAATAATAAAGATTTTTTTTATACAAAAATAATATTTATTTGAGTTTCCACAATTACAACACTTCTAGTTCTGATTTGGTCATCATCTCACGAAGAATAATTAGGCATAAATTGTATTTCAATTGTCAAATCTTCAATGTCTCCAATCAATTATGATACTACACGAACAAATGCACTACTGTATTATTAAATATGTTGGTAGCTTACTTCTCTTGTTTGATGTTAAATGTTAAATTATTTCAATTTATGATTACAAATTTGATGAGTTCTTTTTAAGTTAGTTATTTGAGAGTTTATTGATTCTACTCCCCCAAATATGTACTACAAACCAAAAAAGAAAAGAAAAGAAAAAAAAAAACTCATTTATTGTTAAGAAATTAAGTATGGAAATGTATTTAACAGATCTAATTTGGAAAAGGAAATTGTATTAGATAGTCAATTTTTATAAAATAATTACATGTTTAGGCAAATTTGAAAATATTTAGCATCCATATATAATCAAATATACAATATAAATAATACTCATCATATTGTATTACGTATTAATTATTCAATATAAAAAGTATTACTCATATCATATATTTGATTATAGTTGCTAATTTTTTTCAAATTTATTTAGTATTGTAAATATTTTATCAACTATTCAGCACAACCCCATTTGGAAAATGTGTAACGGTAGAATAGCATTAAAAATTAATTTTTTTGTAAATACTTTAGAACATCTTTGGTTTAAGAAATCTTCCCAATTATACCACAAAAACGAAGAAAACACATGTTTGGTTTAAGAAACTAAAAGTTAAGACCCCATTTGATAACCATTTGGTTTATTGTTTTTGGTTTTTCAAATTTAAGCATATTTTCTCTTAAATTTTCTACAATTTGTTTCATCCTTTCTATTATGTATACATCTTTCCTTAAGAAAGTAGGGGAAGACCAACCAACTTTTAAAAACAAAAAAAAATAGCTTCCCAAAATTTGTTTTTGTTTTTAAAAGTTGGTTAGTATTCTCCTACCTTCTTAAAGAAAGATGGATAAATGGTAGGAAAGATTGAACACATTGTAGGAAATTTGGGAGAGAATGAGCTTAAATTTAAAAAACAAAAAACAAGAAACCAAATGGTTATCAAACGGGGCCTAAATTATTATGGGCATACAAAATAAAAATAAACAATTTTCTAAATATTTGTAAATTGAATGAAACAAAAATAAAGTGAGAGATTCCACAATAATTATGGTGAGGAAATGGCCATGGAATCAATACTCTTAAAGCAAAGTGGGGCCCATAGTTAGCCCAGCCAATCAAAACCAACACTTTGACATTTAGCCAACCAGATGTCAATTTCAGATAGCAAATCAGGCAATAAGATTGAAGTAATTACCTGCAGCACAGCACACGGTTGGCTGGTGTCAGGCCCATTCATTGACGTTTCTATTGTTGACTTTATATTGAGTCAACCTTTCAACATAGATAAAATCATATTAATTATGGTGATCGAGTTTGAAAATAAGATTACTCACCAAAAAGATTGCATAAATAACAAAACATATTAGAGGTACTTGTGGAATTATTTAGGACACAATACTCAACTATATTAGGTGAACAATATCCTAATATCAATTGATTCTTGGTAGACTAAGAGAAGGAAATAAAAGATAGAGAAGACCATGTATATCAAGTTGTAGAGCCTAAGTTAAAGGAACACATTCGATATAGGTTGTTATAATCCTTTGTTTTACTTTTAGATTTTCTAGATTGAGTTGTTATATTTCCGGATTTTAGTTAGGATTCAGTTTTCTATCCATAAATATATAATCATAGAAGAGATAAAATGTATGAAAATGTATGTTGAGTCATTGTTAAACTAATTATTCACTTCAATAGAATGTCAATCCATTTTGTGTCACAATTTGCTTGGCGGTAGAGAAATGAGTTAACAATTGACTTATTCAATAGAACGTTAATATTTAAGTTGTTTGTATCAATCAAAATGATTAGTATCGTGTTGATTTCTTTGTTCTTTTATGCACGATATGTGGTTTCCCTCTCCTAATTTGTATTAAAAAAATGAAAAAAGTATCTGTTCAAATAGTTCAACTTATTAATATTCGATAGAAGTTTGAATAATCAACCTTACCGGTTGAATTAAAAAAAAAAAAAAAAATGAAACACCACTATTTCATATTTATAAATGATTTAAAATATTATTGACGAAAATGGACGACAATAATAATAATAAGTTTCAAAATCATATTAGGTGTAGAATATTTTTCTTTTTTAATAAAAAAAGTCCATAAATGAAACACCTAACTGCTGGCAAAGCCAACAATAAATTAGAAGATTCTCCTTCCAAAAACTAAAATCTTTATTTATATCTAAAATAATTAGGATTTCTAGGCATATCTACGACCCTTTTACACAATCTACCTGATAGTCTAAAGGAGAAAGTTGAAAAATCTAATATCGTGCACAAGCACAATTCGACTAATGTCACGGATATATCGTCTGACCCTACAAATTTGAATGTCAAGAAAACTCATAAGTATTAATTTAGAATTAATTTCGAGGTAGGTGGCCACTATGAGATTTGAACTCATCAAATTATGCACCTAAAGACTCTTCATGACCAATTGAGCTACGATGGTTGTTAGGGTTCCACGTTTGAAAAGTCATAAGTCTAAAAATAAAAATTATTTATAAAATAATGGATGAAATACTTCTGTTATTACTAATTAATTTTATGATGAACATGCACACTATCTAATATAAATAACAATATTATTAGATTTGGAATATAAAGACTCTAAAACATCAAATTCCACTACAATTTGAATTAGATAAGCTCCTAAATATTAGTTGTAGTGCTTATTAATAGTTAAGATATGTTAGGTGTTGACTATAGGACATGTGTACTACTACTACTATAGAAGGTAAAACGTGACTATTGTTTTAGAAAGTACAAAATTGATTTAACGACATCCTAAGACCTAGTAAGAAAAAATTAAAAAAAAAAACATTAAGTTAATAATTATCGGTTGGAATCTTAAATTAAAATTGCAATCAAGTGGCTGCACCTAAAAGAATGTTTGGTTCGAAATTCCGCTCCCCCAAAAATGATAGCTCCACTTTGTTAAAGATTTAAATGACAAATTCATATTTTGAGAAATTATTGTTATTTAATTATTGCAATATGCTCTCACCATTAAAGAATTATAATATGAGTAAAGCCCGAAATTTAGGGTTCGTTTAGTAACGTTATTGTTCCATGTTTCTTAGTTTTATTGAAATTTGAATCTGGAATGTCAGAGAGAAAATAATAATTTATGGATCACGGTTGTCAATAAAGTTAACGGCTAATATGGTTGAAATATGTGCGGTTGTAAATATTAACAAAAACGTCACAAATAATGAAACACACAAAAAAAGAAAAATGAAACTGTAACGCCCGCCACATCTGAATATGAGAGGGCTTAATATATATGATTTGCACTACCTATACCAACAAAGTGCACCTTCATTTTGGTAGCTCAATCTAAGGAACTCCATAGTTAAGCGTGCTTAGCTCGAAGTAGTCTTAGGTTGGGTGACCTCCTAGGAATTATTCCTAGGATGCATGCGAGTGAGAACAAAGCATCCTAAAAGGACTCGTGTTGGTTTGTGGGGACAGTCTTCATTCTTAAGTAGCAATGAAGGCTAGGTTCTAACGTGGTCAGGTCGCAGGGGAATGTCGGTGCCCGTCGAGGCCGCCCATAGGGGCAAAATCCGGATTCCAAATCCTGGGCCTGGGGCGTTACAGAAACAATGAAATTTCTCATTTTTAAGTCCAAAAGTAGAAACGTTTTTTTTTTTTTGGAACAAGAAACGAAAACGGTTACCAAACAAGTCTGTTTCTCAAAAAAGAGAAACAGAAACAGAAACAAGAAACATGAACATTACTAAACGGGCCATTTATTACAATATGCTCTCACGATTAAAGAATTATAGCTCATTTTCATTGCCAAGCGAAGCGAGTCACAACAAATAGCTTATAACTCATAAAAGAAAATAGATTGAGAAAGAAGAAAATCATGCAAAAATGGATAGACTTGCGACAAGGGTCTATCTATTAATGAATTCACAAGGGAAATAATAACGTGGTGGGACCTTCTATTTAAATATGTGTCTAGAATTGTTATTAAGAACAATCAATAATACATTAGAGGTTTGGTTGTGACTATCTTACGTTAAAAATACGACATATGTTTATTTGATTTTATATACACATTTCTTCATCATTAATTCGTTTGTGGCTATCTTGTACTAAAACGTTCATTTAATTGTGAAGATGTTACTAATAAACTTGATTTTGTTCTACTTGTGTCAGAATAAAAATTTGGTTTTTGAAGTTTAGATTTGTTGTTTGCTTGTGAATAGGTTGTTGTACCATTAGTTATAATGTTATATGCTTGCGATACATGTGTCATCAAAGATTAAATAATGTTTGATGGTACTTTTATGGCCAACTATACTAAAATTGTTGACGCTAAAGTTGCCCGTCGTATGAAACGTTTCGTTAAAAGTTATAGAAGAATGGTGTAGAATTCTCCTTCGAAAGGTTAATACTCATAACTCGAACAATGTCAAAATTAACAGAAAAACTATCTTCAAAGATTTTTTAAGTATTCACCAACGAAGTTAGCTGCGAGAGAATACTTACTCTACTATCTAATAAGAACAAGTTAAATTTTAATGTACCGAGTAGAATTTGAATAATATGATTAAATACGTTAATAAAATAATATTAGAAAATACAAAATAAAGATAAATTGAATAATACTTTCTAACCTAACAAATGATTAGTGCACTAATAATAATGTATAGATTCTTTTTTTTGTACAATAAAGTAGAGAATTTGAGAATACCTACGATGAAGATGAAAGTTAATTTTTTATTCACATTTCTTATCATTTTTATCAATATTTCTTCCTGTTCGCAGCTTCAATATATCAATACTTTTATTAAATAATAAAAGTTGATAAAATTTACTAAAGATATTAACAAAATGTAATTATTATAATGGTTTTTTTTTTTATGTATAACAAAAATGAGGTAAAAATCTGCATCTATAACACATTTTTATCAAAAATTGATTTGTAGCAAAATTACAAGTGACTGAGTTCAACACTAGTAATTGATTGATAAGTTCAATCATACAATTAAATATTGCTAATTGAGTTTAATCACTTGAAATTTTGATATAAATCAATTTTTGATAAAAATGTACTATAATTCTGATAAAAGATCCTAAAATTACTATACTATACATATTCTCTATTATAATTTTATTAACAACCAAGCTAAAAAAACTAATATAAAAAAAAAATTGGTAGTCATTATCTTGTTGATTGGTTATATTTCAATTCTTCCATTTTATTTAAGAGCAATAAAATTCTCTTGGAATGATTTGTGGTTTTTCCCTTAAATTTGAACTAAAAAAAAAATTAAAATTTGATATCTTACGACATTACAAAAAAATCTTTTAGAAAAATTCAATAAACATCTTGTACTATATTTCATTTGGAGTATCTTATCAATCTTTGGGATAAAAAAAGCTTAATAAAAAAAAAAAGCTCTTTTTATATTTTTTATTATTATAGTTTTTAATCCATGTGAAATTTGATGGAAAAAAGAAAGAAATTGATGAGAAAAGTGAAAATATTCCATTTGAAATCTTAACAGCAAAGCAGCCGGCGTCTTTGCTCACTGACACCATAATAAATTCGTCTGTACATGAAAATTGAAACCATTTTTACTCTTGGAGCCATTCCGCCGCCCCCATGTGGCTTTCTTAGCGTTTCTCTCTTCAATTCCCCCTAAAATGGTGCTCTCCCATGGCTTTCCGGCAGGTTTTTTCACGGCGGTGCTTCTGGGTTTGGCTCTTTTGGGCTCTGTCCGGCCCGATCTGGCCGCCGACAGGGCAGCGTTGGTGGGTTTCCGGGCGGCGATGGGTGGCCGCCCCAGATTGGAGTGGAATCTCTCTAATCAATCTCCCTGTTCTTGGGCTGGTGTTACCTGCGATCGAAATGGGGTTTTTGAGCTTCGGCTCCCGGCTATGGGGCTTTCCGGCGAGCTTCCGGTGGGGCTTGGGAATTTGACGCAGTTACAAACTCTGTCTCTACGGTTTAATGCTCTGTCCGGCCGGATTCCGGCGGATTTTGCGAATCTTCGTGGGTTGAGGAATCTTTACTTGCAGGGGAATTTGTTTTCCGGCGAGATTCCGGCGTTTCTGCTCGATTTGAAGAACTTGGTTCGGTTGAACATGGCGGATAACAATTTTTCAGGTCAGATTCCATCTGGGTTCAATAATTTGTCCCGTTTGGCTACTCTGTATTTACAGAACAATCAGTTTAGTGGAGCTGTTCCTGATTTGAATATCTCTCTTGCCCAATTTAATGTCTCCTTTAATCAATTGAATGGTTCGATTCCTCCGAACCTCTCTGGTTTCCCGGCGACTGCTTTCGAAGGGAATTCGCTGTGTGGGGCGCCGCTGTTGCTCTGTAACTCGACCGCCCTCGAGCCCCATCAAAAGTCGGGGCTCTCGGCCGGAGCGATTGCTGGAATTGTGATTGGAGGTTTGTTTTTGTTGGTGTTGATTTTGGTTGTTCTAATTCTTGTGTGTCAAAGGAAGAGTAAGGGGGAATCGAAAGAGGGGGCTCGGCCGGGTGGTAGGGAGGTTGAAGCATCAAGGGAGAAGACAGTGGCCGCAGGGAGTAGCGAAAGTATAAGCATAGATCACTTGACTGCGCCGAGGTCGACAGCGGGGAAGGGCGGGGAGAAGAATAAGAGATTGGTGTTCTTTGGGAATGTGGGCAATGTGTTTGATTTGGAGGATTTGTTGAGAGCGTCCGCAGAGGTTCTCGGGAAGGGGACGTTTGGGACGGCATATAAGGCGACGTTGGAGACGGGGACGGTAGTCGCCGTGAAGCGGTTGAAGGAGATGACAGCAGTGGAGAAGGATTTCAGGGAGAAGATGGAGGAAGTGGGGAAGATGAAACATGAGAACTTGATGCCTCTTAGAGCTTACTATTACACTAGAGAGGAAAAGCTTTTGGTTCATGATTACATGCCAATGGGAAGCTTGTCTGCACTTTTACATGGTGAGTTCTTTTGATCTTTCACTTCCTTTTAGCTTTTCTACTTGTCCATTGATTCATTCCAAGTGTTTGACATAGTGTTATAGAAAATACTTTCTCAAAACTTGGGATTCATTTTAAGGTTGTAAATTATCATGAAGTGACCTAATAATTAAGTAATTGAGAGGTGATGGAGTTCCATTCATACCGACCACCTATATAAAGTAATTTATTATGGATCATATATCTTTGTAAAAATTGTCAAAGTGCGCACAAGCACGTAAAAACGGATATTATAAAATTGTAGAAGTAGTTTAGTTTTGAATGTTATTATTTGGGTTAGAATTCTTAATGTACCTTAGCAAATGTTATGTTTTGCATTGACAATAGGCAGTAAAGAGTCAGGAAGAAGTCCATTGAATTGGGAAGCAAGGTCAGGCATTGTGCTCGGAGTCGCTCGTGGGATTCATTACCTTCATTCGCAAGGCCCCGCCATCTCTCACGGCAACATCAAGTCCTCGAATGTTCTCCTCACTCGATCATACGAAGCCTGCGTATCCGACTTTGGCCTTGCACAACTAGCATTGACACCCTCAGGTCCAAGTCGCGTTGCTGGTTATCGAGCCCCAGAGGTCACCGATACTCGAAAGATATCGCAAAAGGCAGACGTTTATAGCTTCGGAGTGTTGTTACTCGAGGTGCTAACAGGAAAAGCTCCTACACATTCTATCTTGAATGAGGAAGGTGTAGACCTTCCTAGATGGGTTCAATCTGTGGTTCAAGAGGAATGGACAGCTGAAGTATTTGATGAAGAGCTTCTTAGGTACCAAAATGTTGAGGAGGAAATGGTTCAACTCTTGGAACTTGCTTTACAATGCACAATCCCGTATCCCGATAATCGTCCTAGGATGGAGGAGATCATTCGACGAATCGAAGAACTATGTCGATCAACCTCACAAAAGCAGAGCGAGGCAAGCGACAACAATGGAAACAATGGTGTTTCTGCACAGTTTCATTCAGTAAGTCCAGGTGATATACCATCAACATGATAGGAATGAGTAAGATTGAAGAAGGGAAGCTTAGATTGTTTTTCTATTATTATTCTTGGATTTATTTCCTTTCATTTTTCATATGATACTTTTTTTCCCCTCATATATTATACTTGTAATTTTTATATAGATGTAATTTTTTTGGTTTGTTTCTTTACATGGAAAGCCTTGTAAAAGTATTTTTCTGTTGAATGTCTAGAGAAATGACAATTTCTACAGTTCTTTTATGTGTGCAATGTGAATAACACAATCTTGATGGTTTCTCATGAAACTAAATTTAGGGTTGTTGGAAAAGAAAATGTAAATTGAAAAATGCTATAATTCATTATTATTTAAACCTTTGGGTACACTCATCTTGTCTAACTATACCACATTTGAATGATAAAAATTTTTTAGAAAATTATTTTTTAGGTAAGCGATCACCATAAATTGACCAGCCAACTTTTAGTTTTTAAATGTTTTCTTTTATAATTAAGTTATCCATGATTGTTCTTGGTTAATGATCTTAAGCACTACAATAACTTGATTTTAGATGTTTTAGGATGGTTTTATTTTAGTGTCCAGACTAACTTACCAAAAATTAGCTAAAGGAAGGATAGTTCTAGTCAGTGTAGTCACATCATGTATGACCTAGTAAGTTATTAATTTAATTTCTCTCATTTCAATTGTTATTAAATTTAAAAAAAAAAAACAGAAAAATTAAGTACCACTAAGCAAAACATAATTTTTTTTTTTTTAAATTTTTTGAGAAAGGCAAAACATAATTGTTGAGTGTTTTATGATGGTTATATTTTCCATATGTTTTTATTTTTTTAATACTATATTTTTCATATGTTAGTACTTGATTTTGAGTATCTTGTTAATTGAATTTCGATTTATTATTTGAAATTTATGCATCTGCCTTTATTTGGCTCAATTAGGTAAAATGCCAATTTGATAATGAATCATAATTAGTTAGTTAAAAATAGGAGGAAATAATAATAATAATAATAAAATCTATAGCTTTTGCTTTGAATGCAATTTAGTGTATATGTTGAAACTTTGTTGTTTAGGTTGGTTTGAATTTCATAATCATATACAAAAATGTTAATGGGGTGGATCTCTTGCCTTTGAATTTTCTACCAAATCAAATCATTCTTATACATTAGAGGAGATATCATTGTCATACATCTAGTTATGAATCAGCCTAACTTTTTTGTTTACTTTCATCATATAATTAAATAAAATTATAGATCTAGACATAATTTTCTAGTCATTTCAAAAGAGCACCATTTTTTTGTAATCATTTTTCCCTAAGATCTTAAACTTTCAGGTTCGTTAAATTGAAGGTCGGGTTGTACTAAAAAAAAAATGAAGGTTGAGTTTGAAATGAGTATATCTTCAATAATAAATAGATTTTTTAATCTATTTTTTTATAATTTTTTTTTTTTTTAAATTCAACAACAACAACAATATTAATAAAAAACAATAAGAATTTAATGATCCCTTGTTACACCCTAATCTTTTTAATCTCTAATATCACATTTTTAGTAATTTAATGATTCTAAAATCAATCATCATCGAGTGACTCAGGTGGTCAAAAGATCGTGGAATGCTTAAAGTGATGGGTTCAATCGAAGGTGGCCAACCTACCTATAAATTAATTTTCTACGAGTTTTTTTTAGTAGAGAGAGAGTTGTAGAATTTGAGTCATAGATTGTATGGCTGATTAATTATGAGTTCTAGTCTTAAATGTTTGTTGAATTAAGTGTATATATACACTTAAGGATCAATGCATTAACGATGGTATAATTTCTCAATAAAAAAATTAAAAGAAACGATTTTTTAAAATAAGTAAGAACAAAAAGATCCATTAGTTATAATTAAATGGGCTATGTTAACAAACAAGTAACAATTCACTAACGGACCACTGATTTTGGGCCTTCATGGGATAATGATGGGCCCAACAGTCATTTATTAATGGAAGACATTCTTAACAACTTTGAAACATTCTTCCTCAAAAAAAAAAAAAAAAAAAAAAAAAAAAAATCATTCTAGTTTAATATTTGTATGTGAATTATGCCAAACCACAATATTCTTGCATTCTTTATATAAAAAAAAAAAAGAAGAAACAATATTCTTATACCATAGATAAATCTTGTTCGATAAATTATTTGGATTTTAAAATTTGTGTTTATTTTCTTATCCTTTCTCAACCATGAATATCATCTTTCTTGCAACTTTTTAATTTAATTCTTATATAAATAATATATATATATAAGAATTTGTATACTTATAAAATCCATGAACATACCCCCAACAGTTAAGATAAGATAGTGCAAGGATACATCCATCTTTGTGCAATCCACTACAATCATATAGAAGAACAAAAATCATTATAAACAAACAAAAAAACAACGATTTGACTACTTGAATTAGATCCGAATATCCACTTGAGTTTAATGATTTTTATACCATACTAGATAACATAAAATTTATCTCAAAATCAATTGATAATAAGAGAAATAACATACATTTCTTATAAGGGCGATCACGACTCATCACCTTTTCAAACTCTTTACATTTCCAATTTAGAGCCAGGTATGGATATCTAACCTAAAGAATCTGAAAAACAAAAATTAAAAAATTTATTTCACCAATAATAAGATAACAATGAATATAATATTGAAAACATGGCTTTCTCAATCTCAATCTCAACGACCATACAAGTTTGCCATAATCATGTTGTAATATTTTAGTTTTATTGATATCAAACCGTTCTTGATAATTCATAAGAAAGACGAAAATAATTTATATTAAGATCTTGAAATTTGTTTAGTTTCTTTAACAAATTTGAATATGGCCAAACTCTTAATTGGGAACTCCACTCAAAATAACATGAAATCTCTTTCCAAAACATTTTATTCTCTCTTTGACCAACCATTTCACATGAAGAAAAAACAAACACAAAACATTTTTGTCAAGGGAACAATATTATCTTCCAAATCAGAGTAATCCACAAGGCCAAGACTCTTGGAAAATTATTGGCACTTCATGACCATCCTCACGACCAACCAAGAAATCCCAACTACTAAAATCATCTTCACAAAATCCGAGATTGTTGTCAATATTATTACTCGTATCGTTGCATGGCCAATCGAAGTCGAAGAACTCGAGGTCTTCGAATCCAATTGGATTTGAGTTTGACGAAGATGAAGAAGACGACGAAGAAGAAGGAATGCAAGGGTGTGGAGGTGTTTGGCGCTCGATGATATTTGTGGAGGTTATTGCTTGTAACTCCTCGACTTCGGTGACGATCGACGAGTTGGGTGATGTCTCGGTATCCGGATGGCTGTGGGGGATTGGTTGAATTTGATCCGATGGAGTCGAGATTGGTTTGTGAGTTTGAGGATCAATGCCCATTTTTCTTAGCTTCTTTTTTATATGGGTGTTCCAATGATTCTTGATCTCGTTGTCAGTTCTTCCCGGAAGATGTGAAGCAATCTTAGACCATCTGAAAATAAAAATGCTACAAAATTAAAGTTGTTTTTTGAATAATCCAAAATAGATGAAACAAAAATAATAATAAATGAATATATGGAAATTATGGAAATTTTTTATTTCAATAATGATAGTACAAAGTATTTTATAAATTAAATTATGGAAATTTTACCACAATTTTTTTTATATATAAAATAATAAAAAAAAAACTAAATTTACATTTGAATATAAATGCATATGTTTTAGTCTTTTAACTTTGCACTGTTCTTAAACCTCTCATTTTCGTTTCCAACCCAATTTAAAAAATAATATTAGTCTTTGTCTATCATTTCCTATTAAATAATTTATATAAAGTTCAATGGCCGCAGTGTTTTCTTATGCAAAGAAAGAAAAAAGTGTTGCTAAAATTTTTAAACAAAATAAAAGTAAAAGTTTAGGGAAATGTTTTGTTTTCTTCTTTTTCTAGAAAAATCAATAAAGTAGGAAGTACTTGGGAGAAGTAAATGCTATTTTGCTTCTAATTAAAAAATAGAAAACCAAAAAAAAAAAAAAAAAAAAAATTAGCCAATTACCCCTCTCCTTTCTAAAGATAATTGAAATACCACCGTAATATCAAGACATTTTTTCGAAAGTAACAATTAACAAAATTTTAAATTTTCTCAAATAAAAAAAAAAAAAAAAAAAATTTAAATTTTACAAATGAGTGTGGGAGACTAGTGTTTTAGTTATTTTTAAGTATTAAACACGAGATTAAAGTTTTGAACACATCATCAATAATCACACTATAACTAATCTCACTAAATTCATTTTAATGGTGGTTGAACTAAAAAAGTTCAAAAATATATTTATACAAACAAATTTAAACTATGCTCAAATTATTTGAATACAAATGGACGTTGTACTAAAAAAAGTATCATTGATAGAATTCTAATATTAAGTTTTAATTTTAGTGTCAACGTTTTATCGGCAAGTATCTTATATAACCTAATAACCAGTAACCACAAGGTTAGAGGTTTCGAATCGGAGTTGGGAAATATATTGTTGAGAAGAGGGAAGAAGAGAAGAGAAGAGATGACCTGTTTCCAAGTTGAGCATGGAGGTCAATGACCATTTTCTCCTCAAAATCAGAGAGAAGGCCTCTCTTAAGGTCAGGCCTAAGGTAATTAGTCCATCTAAGCCTACAACTTTTTCCACATCTCAACAGCCCTGCAAGTTTAGGGACAGCCCTCCAACAGCACTGCCCATTTGTGAGGATGAAGTTCATCAACTTCTTGTCTTCCTCACCTGTCCATGGCCCTTTCTTCAACCCTACCTTCTCACAACATGGCTGCCTTCCCATTTTACCCCTCTTCTTCAAATTTTATGTTTCTATAAAGAGAGAGAGAGAGAAAGACCAAGACTTGGATATGTGTCTATGATGATAGTAATGAATGGAATGTGCCACCACTACCTACATTTATATATCATTACTCACTCTCATTTCCTTTCTTTTCTTTTAATATTATTGGGGTGTATTGACTTTTATTTTTTAGCTCAACTGCGAATAATAATCTTTTGGTTATTCAGTTATACATGATGTTACTAGATTGATTGTTTATATATGTATGTTTACAATAAGTACTATATAATTGAGAAGTTTGGATCGTTTATATATGGATAAACATTTGACTTTATTGATTAGTTTTAATATATATTTGGCCTCCCTTATGACTATCGCAAGACTCGACTCGAAAAATAAGTACAAAAAATTTTACAATTAAACTTACACAATTTTTTTAATCTAAAACTTATTATAAAAGTGAGTATGTATATTGGAGAATTCAAAACCCTACTCACAAGACCTTTTTTCCTACCAAAACTTAAAGAAAACAATCATTTCAATGTATGACTTTTGGGACAAAATACCTATAGAGCTTTTTCACCATTTCACTTTGTGGCATCTTTTTTTAACAAACACATTTTTTAAAACATCCATAGAGCTAGTGGGAAAACCTATGGGAAAGAAACCTATAAGATTTTGTTCTTATAATCAACTTCCCCTTAAATATATATATAAAAGGGGTTTATTTTCTTTCATTAATTAATAAAACGAAAAAGGTTAAAATACCATTTTAGTTCCTAGACTACCTCTTTATTCCATTTTGGTCCTTAGACTTTCAAAAGTCCAATTTTAGTCCTCCAACTTTGAAAAAAGCTTAGAAATAGTTCTTGAGTTAAAAAAGAAGTTAACCACAGTTAAATTTTAGATGAGCTGTCAAAAAATAATAATAAAAAATTGAGAACCTTCATCTTCTTCATTTTCACCCTCTCTTTCCCTTTTTTCTTGCACATCAAAAAACAGAGCATTCTTTTTTCACTCAAGAACTCAATTACTTTAATTTACATTTCGATTCTCCTACCTCTTCAATCTCATTGTCGATTTCTTCTGGTGTGGATGATGGGAAAACATGGGCAAAATTGAATTTTACAAGAGTATGGTATTTGATGAATTGTCTGGCAGGAGAGGAAAATTTCAAGGGGTTGGTTTAAATGGCCATTTTTCTTTGGTGGATTTATGGATTCCATAAGTCGACAAGTTTTAAGGTGTGATGGATTAAGAGTAAAAGGAAATTATTAGGTTTCGTAAAGATTCACGATTCAAAATAAAGAATAATTAAAATAAGGAAAACATAAGTTGAAGTTTAAAAATATATATACAATATCAGAAAATTTAAAGGTAGGAAGTTTACTCTGGTTTCCTTGCAGAGTAAGATATTTTAGAAATCTTTCGTCTTTGGTTAATGACAACAAGCCTCAAAAAATTATGTTAAGCTCCTATTCCAGAATCAAAACGATGAATTGAAGAAGTTGAAAGCCTCTGTTGAACCTCTTGAGTGAGAAAGAAAAGTCATTTGTTAGATGGGCAGGAATAAAAAGAAAGAGGGGTGAGAATGGAGAAGATGAAGGAATTTATTTTTTTATTATTATTTTTGACACCTCATCTAAAATCTAACCATGGTTAATTTTTTTTTAACTCAACGGTCATTTCTAAGCTTTTTGTAAAGTTGGAGGACTAAGATTGGACTTTTGAAAGTCTAGAAACCAAAATGGTATTTTAACCAACGAAAAATAGTAAAAGAAAAAACATCAGTCTAAATATTAAAAAAAAAAAAAATCCCTTGAGTTATGTTTAAAATTTTCAACCTTTTTTGGTCGTTTCGAAATTATAAATTGAATCAGCACGTCTCATTAAAAAAAAAAAAAAATTTAGGTCAATATTAAGTATATGCTTTTGTTTAATGGAGTTACATTGAAAAGTAAAATATCTAAAATTATTGAAAAATGAAGAGGTATGGTTGGAATGTTTCATAACTTACCAGGTAAAATCGAAAGAGCAATATTTTTTTTACGAAATCGAAAGAGCAATGTTTCATAACTTACTAGGTACTTACCCATCTTTAGAGTCACACATTTTCATTTTTTTAAAAAAATTGGCTTTGATTGATGAAGAGAGAAATGCAAAAAAAAATGAACACGTGTAATTTTAAAGGCGGATAAGTATTTCCAAAATACTTACTCACCCTTGCCTAAGTATTGTTCAAATTGAAAAATTATTACCGAATAAAAGTTTATATTTTAAATTAATCCTCATTGGTCGTCTTAAAACTTCGAAAGTACAACTATACTCCTGAATTATAAGTTACATTACTGTACTTTAGACTTCGCCAACATCATTAATTAATTAATTTGTCAAGTTACCCTCACGTGAGTAATCTCAAAAAATATAATAAAATAAAATAAAAAATCTAAAGTCTCTAAACACAGACTTATATGGTTTTGTTATTATTATTTTTTTAATACAAATTGGAGGTATGAAGACCGTCAAATACTGTATAGAGAATGCTATTGCTTTAAAATAGTATGAGAGTTGTGGTGTAGATTACCATCAAAGAACGAAATCACTACGTTACTAACCTTTGTCTGAATATTTTTGTTGGCCTAAACACAATATCTAATAAATCTCTACACTTTTAATTTTATGTTCCATAAATTTTAAACTTTAAGGTGTTTTAATTTAATAGAAACATTTTTAACTCCAAATTAATTGTGAATTTTTTTTTTTAGTTTAACAACATTTGGCAATTAGAAGACGGGAACGTGTAACTTTCTAATTACCATGATTCAAAAAAAAAAAAAAAACTTTCTAATTACCATGATTCAAAAAGATGTGTGACTTCAAATGAGTGATATCACAGTGAAAGTGTTATATGTGGTGCACCCAAATTTTATCTAATAAATCTCTACACTTTTAATTTTATGTTCCATAAATTTTAAACTTTTAAGGAGTTTTAATTTAATAGAAACATTTTTAATTCCAAATTAATTGTGTAACTTTTTTTTTTTAGTTTAACAACATTTGGCAATTAGAAGACGGGCACGTGTAACTTTCTAATTACCGTGCTCTACATTATAGCAGTAAAACCTTGCAATTATGGATAAAATTAAAAAATCTATAAGATACTTTGAAATTCAAAGAAAAAAAGTAGGAGGACTAACGTTTTGAGATTTTTTTCAAAATTTAAAGACCTATATTAAATGAAAATTGTTAATATATATATATATATATATATATATATATCACCAGACACTGATTTGATTTAAGTCTTAAAAAAATATTATAAATTAAATCTATAATAACTACTTACTCATTGTAAATTAGATGTATTAAAAATATAAATATAACATAATAAATATTTATATATAAATAAAATTCTATGGTGTAAAAATAATTGAGGTAAATATAAATTTATGGAGAGAAGATAAATATACATTTTAAAGAATAAAGTAGAGTATGATTTAGAGTAAGAAAAATGAAATAATGAAATGATAATGAAGAGAGAATTAATTAGGTAGTGGAGTTGGGAGGAAGATGATGAAAAGTGAATCCACTAATGAATGTTTGTATTTATTTATTTTTTAATTTTTTTTAATTTTTTTTTTTTTTGTGTAAAGTGAATTAGGCATATGAAAGAGAGAAAGAGAGGAGAGCATGCTTTGGCTGTCCTCTTCAGAAAGCTCCACCTCCCCCACTTCCCTTTGCGTACAATTCAAGCCTCAAATTTCTCCTTTCTACATTACCTAAAAAAAATGTACCAAATGGATTGGTGGTACGACGGTGATACGATTGGTTATGCTCTAGTTTGGTGTTAATACATTTCTATTCGACGGTCACGGATTTGATTTCTAGAATTGGTATTTGTAATCCTCCTTCTTATTAATTATTCGTGTATTAATGATGAAACTAAAGGTTAATTGATTAATATAACAAAAAATTCATATCATTTATACACATGAACAATGAGTTTTCATGTATTTAATATGTCAATGATTAATATAATAAAGATTATATTTTAAGTTTTATAAAATTATACAGACTAAATTTTAATTTTTAAAATTATTATGATTAAATTTTAACTTTTATGGAGACTAAATTCTAACTTTAAGAATTAAATTTATATTTTACTTAAAATTTCCGTAAATTATTGGACTGAAAAATTGATCTGACAAATAACTTAAACCAAAAATGATTTAGGATGATTAAGATGCTTGTCTTCATTAAGTACAAAAAGTGAACGACATTGAAATATATTGCATTTTTTTCCTAGTTTTTTTTTTTCTTTTGAAACAAAATAACCACACCCGTCCCTAGGCCAGGCACTCCACTTAGAAATAATTTTTTTTTTCTTGATTTGTTATTTAGAAATAAGGAAGCTAGGAGTAAAATTGTGCAGCACTTCAATAGTACCTTATATGTAATTTACCAAAGAATAAGTTATTTGAAAATCTGGAGAGATACAAGAAATTAGTTTGAAAGTTGGATTACTTGACAATTGCAAATACTAGATATATAAAACATACTTAGTATGTCGTCCTTTTCAATGGATCATTGGACAGTAATAGAACAGATTTTGAATTACTTAAAATTCGCACATGGGCCAGAGATCTTGTATAAAGATCATGGTCATATAAAAATTGAGTGTTTTTCTTTCTTTATATAGAATGAGCGGGATCCGAGGAAGAGAGAAGGTCTACTTCTGAATATTGTGTTTTTGTAGGATGTCGTGGAAGAACAATAAATAAAATGTGGTGTCTCGTTTGAGTATTGAATGAGTTTAGAGCTATGACACAATTCATGTGTGAGATAGTATAGATACTTCAACTACTAACTGAAATAGGTGTTGGAATTAATAATGTCTACAAAATTATAGTGTGATAATCAAGCCGTTATTCACATCGCTTTTGGGTTCACAAATATATCTCGAATCAAATTTCAATTTTATTTTTGTTAGATCAAATATTTGCTTGGATTCAATGAACTCCGATTATTACATTAGATCAAGTTAATTTTATCTTAAAATCAATTGACAATAATAGAATAACTCATTAGTTTTATGAATGTTAAGAAAATTTATAGTTATTTTGTTGTGATATTCTAAATTTTTTAAAAAATATATAAAAAACAATTATCTAATTATAAAATAGGGGATTTTTCATGTCTAATAAAATAAATTGAAAAACAAAAAATCAATCAATAGGAAGAAATTCATAAATAACAAAAAATTGGGTGGATCTAATAAAAAAATTATGTATCTAATAACTTCAATCAATATACATATAGTCTTCTATAAATGACATAAACAATTTTCCATCACTATTCTAAAAAAATGCAATTTTGAATCAGTGTTGTAGATAATTTCAATTATTCCTCAATTAGTATATAACATATAGTCTCAAATCTATAGACGATAAAGGGTAAAATTGAAATAATGATGAACATTATTATTTAAATCAGTTTAAACATCACCTAAATATTTCTAAAAAGAAAAAAAAAAAAGAGAAATATTGGTTTAGGATAAATAATTTAAAGTTATTGGTTGGAAAATGATGGGGCGGTCGACCTCCATGCACGCGGAGCTTTGTATTTCTGTGGGATATATATATGCCTCTTATTCAGCGCATTTGGTGCCTTTTTTTTCCCTTTTTTTTCTTTTTGCTTTGTCCATTTTCAAATTCCTTAAAAGTTAAATTTTTCTTTTTTATTATTACAAATAAGCTATTTTAGGGGGAATTTGCATGTATATTACAATAAGATAAAAAAATTGAGTAAATAGCAACTTTTTAAAAATATTTGCAAATCTA
>JBBMEF010000022.1:8984432-9000839 GCA_037832685.1 Sicyos baderoa
TTCTCCTATTTTCTTAAAGAAAGATGAATAAATGATAGGAAGGATGAAACACATTGTAGGAAATTTGAGAGAGAATATGTTTAAATTTAAAAAACCAAAAACAATAAACCAAATGGTTATCAAGCGGGGCCTAAATTTTTGGGTTATGAAAAAAAATTAAAAGAGTAAATTCTCATTTTAAAATAAAAAGAAAAAGAAATGATTTGAGAAAAAAAGAAAAAGAAAGAAACACGAGAGGTTGAAGAAGAAGAAGACAGAAATGTCATGTGGAATCGAGTACGTTGTGGCGTTGGGTTGTTGCAGATGGGGATGGAAACGATGCACCCACATCGGCTCATACGACAGCGCCGCCTGGCCGCCGGCGACCTTCCACGACTTCGAGCCAATCCCTAGAATCTGCCGCCTTATCCTCGCCGTTTACGGCGCCGATCTCACCCCCCAACAATCCCTCATCAAGCGCATCACCTACGACCAAACCCTAGGTCGGGCTCCGCCCTACATAATCTACCCCGACCACCACCACCGCCAGATCGTCCTCGCCATCCGGGGCCTCAATCTGGTCAAGAATGCCGATTACAAGCTCTTGTTGGACAATCGGCTGGGGATGCAGATGTTTGATGGGGGCTTTGTTCATCATGGCCTTTTGAAATCGGCGATTTGGCTGTTGAATCAGGAATCTGAGACGCTGAAGCGGCTGTGGGTTGAGAATGGATCGGATTACGATATGGTGTTTGCGGGTCATTCCTTGGGCTCCGGTGTCGCGGCCTTGTTGGCTGTCATTGTCGTGAACCATCGGGATCGGCTCGGGGGGATTCCGAGGAGTAAGGTTCGCTGCTATGCTGTCGCGCCGGCTAGGTGTATGTCGCTTAATTTGGCTGTCAAGTATGCGGATGTCATTAATTCTGTGATTTTGCAGGTAATGCTAATGGATGAGTTTTGTTGGAACCCCCATTTGAATTTTTTGGTTGGTTAATACTGTGATCTTGCTGCTCCTTTCAAATACTATGTTATGGATTTTGAGCATTCTTTCACTTTTTGGATTTTCTGAATTTCATTTGGGAAAATTACAATTTTAGTCTCTAGTTTTAGGCCTAGTTTCTATTTGTTCCCTATATTTTTAAAATCAAACACTTTTACCATTGACATTTTAATAACCATCATGGGGTAGCCCAATTGGTCATAGAGGGTCTTGGGGTGCATAAGGGTATGGGTTCAAACCCCATGGTGGCCACCTACCTAGGATTTAATTTCAAATTAATACTTACGAGTTTCCTTGGCATCCAAATGTTGTAGGGTCAGGCGGTATACCCCGTGACATTAGTTGAGGTGCGCTTTCCACGCGAAAGCTGGCCCGAACAGTCACGGATAAGAATTCAGTTCTTGTAGATAAATTTTGTTTAAATTGACAGAAAGAAATCAGAGATGTTTGGAGTTCTCTCTACAGCTTGTTGCTATTACTCTGTTTTTTAGATAGGAAGCCTTCTTGTAATTTGTTCAGTTTGTATGTAATTTATAGATTGGGTTTTGGGGCTTTTTAAGGTTACTAGTTACTAATTCCAAGAGAGGTTTTTTATTATCAAAGAAAATTTCTTGTTCCTTGCTTGAAAAAATTATATATTGATGTGGCTTGGTTTCTTACTCAGGATGATTTCTTACCAAGAACTGCCACGCCCTTGGAAGATATATTCCGGTCAATATTTTGGTATGTGTTACTCTTAGGTTGACATTTTTGGTTTTGTGACACAACCTATTCCTAGAAGTATTTCAATAAAATTGTTATTAATATCTCTTAAATCAGGCCTTGATGCTATGGACAGTTTGCCTTGCCTGATATTTCTGATTTGCCTGAGGGATACCTTCATACCAGAGGGTCGAAAACTGCGGGATCAAAGAAGACTCTACGCACCCGGAAGAATGTATCATATCGTCAATAGAAAACTTTGCAGGTATAGGCCATTTAAATTATTCTCCTTAATTCAGTCAAAATATTTTCCACTCTCTTGGTTGCATACTGAATGTTGAGTCTATTGCCTGTGCCTGCTCATATTAGCTCTTCTAAACTGAACAAGTTTATGCCACTCGCCAAAATATTGATCATTTTATTGACTTCAGCTACAGTCTACAGCTAACTTCGTAAAATAATTTCTTGTTTCTTGTAGCTTAATTCGTAATTTCACATTTGCAAATAGTCCCTCTCATTTAAATGTGTTGTTGGAAGTCAATTTTGATACATTATCTTTTTTTTCTTTTTCTTTTTTATATATCCATGATTGTCCGGACCAGCTTGTGCGTACCTCACAACATTTGAATGTCAAGGAAACTAGTAAGAAATTAATTCTTAGATAGGTGACCTAACCATCATGGTTTGAACCCCCGATGGATTGAATCCGTAGGAAGTTAATTTTGATACATTAACATCTTTCTGATTGTAAGTAATTACAATACATCTCTTTTTTTTTTAATCATAGGTTGTCTCCTTTTTGTAACTATGACCTATCTTTTTTATATGCTCATTGGCACAATCTTTTGTAACTATTTCAATAAGCTTTTTATTTTTGTACTTTTTTGTCCATCAATGAAAAGTTACCATTTCCTAAAAAAAAAAAATCATCTCTTATCTGTATTTATGTTTTCACTTGCTTTACCAGATGCGGGAGGTTTCCTCCTGAAGTTAGAACTGCTATTCCTGTTGACGGAAGATTTGAACATATTGTCTTGTCGTGTCATGCCACATCTGATCATGCCATAATATGGATAGAAAAAGAAGCAGGGAAGGCCTTGGAAGTAAGCACAATCTCTTAAGTCTTAACATCTATTAGGTCCCGTTTGATAACCATTTGGTTTTTTATTTTTTGTTTTTGTTTTTGATATGAACATACATGCCATGGCATTTATAAGGAATTCCTCACTAGAATCACTTGCAACCTCATTCCTCAAGAAATAACACACTGCATTTAATACGAGCACATGTTGGCTTATGTGGGAAGGTACAGTATCCCCAAAGCTTTCTAATTCTTCCACATGGCCCTTTTCCATATGCCTTTAAAGGTGACTAACTCCGTTGAGAAACTATTTCGATATTTCCTATGGAATCGAGAAACGAGGTAGCCACTTGTTCAATTGGTCTACCTTGAATGGCTTGGGCTTGGCATTGGTATTAAGGAAAGAAACCTTCTAAATTGGCAAAGGATCCTTCTTTAATGGTAACTACTTCTGGTGTAATGAAGTAATTTGTAAAATAAAAAGTAGACAAGCTTAAGCAATTGAAATATGTGGGTTAAGCTCTTCAGCAACTTTCTCAAGTCGGGTAGCAATCATGTCAGCACTCATGCATCGGATCTCATTAGAACTCTGTAGTTAAGCGTCTCAAGAGTAGTACTAAGTTGGATGACCATTTAGGAAGTTCTCACGTTGCACCCCTTTGAAACTTATTAAAAGAAAAAAGAAGAAAGAACTTTCATAAGTCTGAAACTCCTTGTTACATCCTTCTTTTGTAGTGTCCTTTTTCTTTTTTTTGCTGCCAATTGAGTTTTTCCTTCACCAATTCCATTTCTTAGTTTCAACTATGCCATTTTTCTTTCGGTAAGAAATCATGGAACTTAATTGTTGATGTCAACCCAAGGAAATGTATATTCTACAAAATCATATGATATAATTAGCTGCTTTACTCCACCGTATGATTCTTTCATCAAGTTCCCTTGGATATTATTTTACTGAAACATGCTCTTGATACCAACATCATTTGTTTAAAATTTGTAGTTATACTTAGCAAATATTTTTGCATAGTTTAACAATTATTTCAACTCAGTTAATAAAAGAAACTTCTGGTAGTACAATCACAACTGCACCAGAAGTACAGAAATTTGAAAGGAAGCAGACTATTGAGAAAGAGCACAAAGACGCATTGGAAAGAGCCGTTAGTCTGAATGTACCTCATGCCATGAACTCGATGGAGGACGAGGTTTCTCATGAAGATGATGAAACACAAGAGCCGCCTCCAAGCCAAATTGGAGATGCCTCAACGATGACGAAACCCGCTTCCGGAAGTTGGGACGAAGTGGTGGAAAAGCTATTTGATCGAAACAAGTTGGGAGATCTTCGTCTTAGAAAAGAAGAAGCAGCAGCAGCAGATGAAGCCTCCTCGCAGTCTCAATAACATTGTCACTTCAAGTCGTTTCGAAGTTAGATTTTCATGCAAATTTTCCATCTGTTGAGAGTATAAAGGATAGGATACACCTTATTCTTCATGTTTGTGAATTTTCTGCTCTAAATTTTTTGATAAGATCCGATTAAATTTCTCTGTATTATTTTGAGAGTATAAAGGACAGGATACATTCATTAAATCTCTGTATTATTTTGAGAGTGTAAAGGATAGGATACATTCATTAAATCTCTGTATTATTTTGGTTGTGGAAAATAGCAGGATATCCATTTGGCAATTTTTTTAATTTTTTTTTAATTTTTTAATTTTTTTTAAATATTGGTGTGAATGTCTGATCCAGGTTATATGGTCCTAGACCTAGGATTTATGTTGTCTATTTTAAATACACACCAACATTTACAAGTATCATTTTCATACCAAATGGATATAAACTAAAATCTAGGTTATATGTATAAATAAAAAAGGTTATAGGTGTCTAATTGAGTCTTAATACTTTGATAATTGATGGTTTGTTATCTAGATAGTACATGTTCCACCAACTTGCAAGATTCTAGAATTGGAAACTACATGGCTATACCATTTTCTACATGTGAGGGGGGCAAAACTGACCCAACTTTTAATGCAACATAATTCTCTTCAATCAAATAGGTGGGTAATCTTACCTCATCAAAAGCAATATAATCATAATATCCTTCCCCTATCATCATTTTACTAAACTATTTTCTAAAATTTGACTAGGGGTGTACATTGGTTGGGTTGGGTTGAGGGAGATTTTCAACCCAATCCAAATTTTCGAGTTGGTCATTTTTCCAACCCAACCCAATTGAAGAGGCAATCCAATCCAACTCTTCTATTTTTTTTGGGTTGGGTTGTGTTGGGTCATCGGGTCTAATAATATGCTATAAATAGAAATATTTTTTTATTAAATCAATTCTACATTATACATAAACAAAATATAATCTTCAATCAAGATAATAAAATGAATGTAACTATAGATAAAATATATAATAAAAAGACCGCCTACTATTAATCATATAATCTTGATTCATATAAAAGTTTCTAACTATACAACATAAAACAAATAGATAATTAAAACAACAAAAATAGATAAGACAATTCAATTTTCATAAAACAAATATATAATAAAAACCAACAAAGATAGATTACATAATTTTTTACCAACAAAAGAAGATAGATTACATAATGTGGGTATAGATTTATATAGAGATTATAAAGCCTTTGAAAAAAGATTGAAAAATGAAGAATACGGGAAAATAAAAGTTTAATAATAATAATAAAATAAAATATTATATATATACATATATATTAAATAATGAATTCGGGTTAGGTTAATTTTACGCCAATCCTTGACCTAACCTAACCCATAAATATTTCATGATTTTGAACCCAACCCAATTCAAAAATGTATTTAACCAACCCAACTCGTCAAATTAGATTAAGTACGTTCGGGTTATTCGGATTTCGAGTTGATTGAACACCCCTAAATTTGACCGTTATTTTCACCTATCGATCGTACTGATTTATTACTTACCTTTTTACCTATATTTTCAAAAACCAAACATCTTTTGAAAACTAGAAATGACTTGTATTTTTCAAAACCAGCAATAAATCCACATATTTTTATGATAGAAAAATAAAAAAAAGAAAGAAATCAACATTGAATAATGACAACTAACCTGGAAAGCCTTTATACAAATGTGATTTTTACCCATTTGAGAGACTGTTCGATATCGATAAAAAAAGTATATAAGTTTCGATATCAGGCAAATACAATCTAGTCTAGTCTAGTCTAGTCTACTATAGGAAGAAAGAAACATGGAAACACTACTAATAATAACAGAATAATCACCAAAGATATTCTTTACAGCTAACATTTGTGGTTAATCACATCATTCTTCTGTGTTTTTTGCATATGCCAAGGCTCCTCAGGTTTGCATGGCTTCTGCATGATAATTCTCAAGTTCCTTGTCAAGTTCATCCGAGGACTTCTCCACAGGTTTCTTTCTTCCCTGGCCCCGACCGCCACGTCCACCACGACCACGCCCTCGCCCATTACCTCTTCCACCTAGACCTCCTACGCCATTCCATCCTCCTCGCCCACGGCCATGGCCATTCCTAAACCCTCCACGATTCCTGAGACTACAACAACATCCAAAAACTTAAAACAAAATAAATAAAATAACTTTTTCTAGTTCAGCAGGGAATCGGGTGGGGAAATCAAATTATTTTGAGCTCGAGTTTGATAGCATAGCAGAGCTATCTCACTTTTGGCAGTTGTACTACCAATTTGAGAAAGGCTTATTGGTTTCATTTCTTTCTTCTCCAAAATCATATTCAAATCTAACAAATTTTTAAAAAGAAGCCACACATAAACAGATAATTTTTAAAGCTTCGAAAATAACACAAATATTGTACTGCTAGCATCTGTTAGTCGCTTCTTTCTTGTTTTGTTCTAGAGAGTAAAACTCAAATGACTTCCAAACCCCATCCAGCTAGAATGCAGTTAAAGAATGCCAAAACACAATTATAATAGTAATAAACCCCATCCGCAAGAATATTAAAATTTCATTCCAAAAACAAAACTAACTTCAGTTAGAACTTACCCAGGAAAAGGGCGGGCTGCATTGGAGCTACCAGTATTGAAGCTACCAGTACGACCAGATTCCGACCTGCATATACCCAGAGCAAATATTACATCTGTAGCCAATTCTATTTTGTTTTCATGGAACCCAATTTTCAAAGGAGGGCACGTAAAAGAGGGGCAGTCTTTGACACCACAGCCAAGGACAAGGGACTGACTAAGGGAGTATAAAGAGGAGTAAAACACAAGAATTTTCTCATTGATCTTGTCTCATTTTTTTTTATTTTGGTATCCGTGACTGTCTGGGCCAGCTATCAATAGCGCACACCTTGACTAGACCCTACAATATTTGGATGTCAAGGAAACTCGTAGGAAATTAATTCTTAGGTAGATGGTCATCATAGATCGATCATGTTTCATTTCACGAGTCCTCTTCTGAGGGCCCAAAACCACATTAAGTCGCCAGCTATGCACCACAACGGGCAACTGGACCTCGACAAGCCCTCCTACTCCTCCCAAAAAGCCTCCTTGCCTTTTGATCAAGGAGGGACATAAACCCCAGTAACCCAACCAGTGTTTTAAAAGGCGCGCCTAGGCTCAAGTCCCACCTCTAGCGCCTCGCCTAATAAGGCGTGCGTCTTATTACGCCTTACGTGAAGCCCCTCATATTAGATCCTTATATTAGGTCATTCAAAGCGTGTGAAGATTGATAATTGAATATTATGTATGTTTTGTATATTATTCTTGGTTAAAACTTCATTTATGTCCATGAAAAGTGTTTTTAATTCTGTATACACACAAATATATAAATTTTGTGATCTTTTATATAGTGCGCGTTAAGTAAAAAAGCCCTCGCCTTTTGGTGCGCCTTGCGCCTCAAGCTCCAGAGGGTCATTGCGCCTTAGTGCGCCTTACGCTTTTTAAAACACTGAACCCAACCAACCTCACCTAAATCAAAGGAAACTAACACCAAAAACAGCCCTTCATCACCTCCCACGACTGCAAAAATGAAGTCTGTTATTTGTCTGTCAATCTACAAGCAAATTTATCAAAAAGAAAAGGCAAGAAGAGATTGTTAAAGGTCGAACCATGTTTGGGCAACCTACAAGCACCTTTGAAAAACTTTCACGAACACTATTGATACAACTAATTGGCCTTAAATACTGGTCATGTCACCTTTGGGAATGAGACAAGATGCAAGAGGCAAATGATAGTTTCCCTCCATGAAATAAGAAGCCACTCAAAAGTAGCGAGATAAAATTTGCTTAACGCTTTTCTTATCCTTACTCATACCGAGAAATAGAAAAATACACAGTAAATTCAACCTCCCAAAATAAGAAAATAGACAAAAAAGAAGAGAGAAGAAGTAACTAAAATACTACATACATTAGAACAACAGTCCTCTTGTTTCTTCCATTCACTCCAGTAACATTTATACGTGCAGAAACCGGCATTTCAGCATTATCACCAAGCACTTCAATCTTCATTGGCTTCCCATCGAGTAACACATTGTTATAGCGTTTCAAAGCAGCAAATGCATCACTTCTACGAGTATATACCACCTCTGCTGATCCCTTTAATAGACAATGGAAAGTTTATCAGCTTACTAAAGCTTGGTAAGAAAACTAACTATTAAGAACACATTTGAAACATAAGTACAATTAGGAAATGTGCTTATAAATCTCATGGCAACTTAAAAGAAACTAAATATGAATAACAATGAATAGAAGACTACATGGTCATGGTCATGGTCATGGTCATGGTCCATGGAACAGTACACACTAAAGAATGGGGCCAAGGCCCCACCACATACGAAACCACAATCTCATGCATTGTACTAGTTTTTAAATTGGCTGAGTCCTTAAAAAGTAAAAACGTTAATTGATTGGATTGGATTAATAAGCTACTGAAGATATCTAAATTGAAAGGAATTGAATATACTCGAATTAGCTAGGTTCAAACTTCTTATAAGAACTAACTGTCTTGACCCTGGCCAGCACGAGTAATATGAATCACCATGGAGCTCAAGTTTATCATGCACACTTTGTGAAGTAATTTATTGTTTTCGATTTATCCTTTTTAGAGCATATTAGGTAAATCCCTTCGTCTTTCTTCTATGATCAATGATGTGGCCAGTGTTTTCAAGAGCTCGATACATATTTAATTTCTTGGCATTCATCACATGTATTCTAAAAAAACAAGTTTCTTACAATAGGTTTTTCCCGCACTATCCCCCACCAAAAGAAAATATTGATTCAATGGTTACAGTTCTGACTACCAAAAGAACATTGATACTTGATTGTTGATTCTATAGAAATCCAAACAGAAACACCTCATATTTCAACAAAGACTGTACGAACTTACACTTGGACGGCCATTTCTGTCAAAATGAATTGCAAATCTTTTCAGGTTTCCGACCTCAGAGAACAACTCCTGAGTTAACCGTCAGGTTCCAAAATAATATTAATCAAAAAATGAAGAGAAAGCATCTTTAGTCAAATATAAGTGGCTTGAATTGTACCCTTAAATCTTCTTTGGTCACCCCATAATCCAAGTTGGAAACGTGCAACTTTGTGCCAATTTCAATTCCAGAAATCCCTGAAGCTCTAAGACTATCTTCAAATAAGTCATGCTGCCATTGAACATTCATTCTGCGAGGGGGCTGATGAAAGCATACAGAGAAGAATCCAGACGGGAAAACACATATCAGCTTATAATCAACAAGAATATAATTCTCCACTCTTGAAAGTCCTTTGAAAATAAACCAGATAACCCACACGTAATCAATATTGCTAAGATATTGATAGAAATACACCAGAAGATGATTTGGATAAGAGGGGTGAGCCATAATGAGATTCTCCATAGAACAAAATTTTACTGATCCTCTTCTTTTAAGGTTATTATAGTGTTTATTTGAGATCCCCATGAGCATGTATTTTCAAGGAATATCAGGTTCTCAAGCATATGCATTAAACATCACAGTTTGAAGCTTGCCTTGCTAATTGAGTAAGAAGATGGTCGAGTATTTACGCCGAGAGGAGCTCTACGAACTGACCCTATCCCTACTCCTCTTCCACCATTAAAAGACCCACGTGCTCCACGCCCACGATGGGCCCTTCCTCGTGCGCTAAGCTTCTCACGATTATTCTTCTTTATCATATCCTCTAGTGACATATCCAAAGAAGTAGCCATTGATTTGATACGAAGAAACAGAATTCAAAGAATTGCAGAGAGGAAGTCCTGCAGAAAGGTAAGATAAAACAAAATATCATTTGAAGTATCAACTGTAATACTTATTCAATATTACTTGAAATTGACATGCTCATCCTACAAAAAAATCATCTAAAACACACACCCACCACAACCCAACCAAGGACTGGCTCTGAAGTCTGAAGTGCCAATATAAAAGTTTCTAAAACAAATTGAGCTATGAAGTAAAATAACACCTAGAAAATAATTACACAAAATCTTGGTAAGCAAGTCTGAAGTGCCAATATAAAAGTTTCTAAAACAAAGAGTGGCACAGTGGTTGAGGACTTGGACTTTGAAGGTATGCTCCCTTCAAGATCCCAGATTCGAGACTCACCTGTGACATTACTCATTTGATGTCTCCCGGTGTGGTTACCCTTGTTTCAAAAAAAAATATCTACGCCCATATGATACATTTACTCCCAAAATCAATAAGATTACAATAAAGTCACTCTAACACAGTCCTATGATTTTCGGATTTCAGTTCTAAACCCCAAAACCAATATCCCGATCGCATCGGACATTCTCAAAAAACATCTACATCCAAAACTCCAGTTGACAAACAATCCAGCGGTATAACGCCATAACGAACCGACATAATTAAATATTTAATAAAACAGAAAAGAAAGAAATAGAAGTTACCTGAAGATGAACCCTAGGAAAAGTCGAAGGACTTCAGAGATGGAGAGCGAGGATAAGGATTTCAACGAGATCAAGGAGACAATTGCAGAGATGAGAGCGAGTGGTTTTTATAGGGCTTTCAGAGGGGAAACGGAGATTCTTCCGGCGAGAGGCGGAGGCGGCGGCGGCGGCGGCGGCCAGAGAGAGAACTTTCCTTGGGCCGGGACTAAAACGACGATATTTATTTCATCGAATCTTCAACTTCTCCATAATATTGCGTTTTTTGTAAAACTGAACCATAATACTGAACTTTAACCCCATTCTCCTTAATTTGTAAACATAACCTTTTGACTACTTTGACCTAAGGTTAAAATCCCTAAATTACCCTTCTCATCTCTAAAATAAATAGAAAAATAACCTCTCTTTTCTTGTCCCAACAATATTTAGGTTGGGAATGGAACACACGATTTAGGGCATGGTTGGGTACCCATTATGGGCAGGTCTTGTTATAATAACCGATGGTATCAATAATCGATATTTATCTCCCTCTTTTGATATATACTAAAAAAACTACAAATTATGATAACGAATGATTTTGGCTCAAACTTGAGTGTCAATTTTAATTTAAGTAGCAGTCTATCTGTCATTATTTTTTTTTTTCTTAATTAGGATGAGGTGTTAGTTGGAACTAAACCTAATGACAATCCCATTTTGTAAATATGATGTCACAAGACTACTATACTTTTATGCAAAATAAAAGGTTTTTTTTTTTTTTTTTTTTTTTTTTTTTTTTTTTTTTTTTTTTTTTTTTTTTCTCTCTGAGAAATCAAAATAAGAGAGTATCAATGTCCCTAAACCTTCCTTTTAGTTTATAAAACAACCCATTGCTAACAAAAATTAATTTATTCAAAAAAATAAAATCTCCAATAACCACTTATATAATAAAATGAAATATTTAGTGCGTTCTAAAAATTTTGGATAAAAATCAAATGTTGCTGAGTAGCTAAACCGACAAAATTTTATTATGAAAAATTATATAAATTGCATAGCTCAACCACAAGGTAACCATAAGGGCGAGTTTGGAGCATTGATTTGGATTATTATTGAATGTGGATTATGATAAATGGTGTTTAATAGACATGTTATAATAATTTGACTTATAAAAAATGATGTTTAAAGAACAAATTATTATAATAAAAATTATGATCAATGGTATTTGATGGACGTGTTATTATAGTAGGGGATATGATTCTTTTTTTTGTTGAGAAATATAATCTTTTTTCTCTCTCATTCGAAAAAATAAGTATATAGAAGGGATAGAATTGCTCTCAAATAAATAAAATCAAATTTCAGTTTTGATAATTCACGACAATAATATTGAATTAGACTACCACCAAATTATAAAATAAACACGCTACCAACTTTTTTGATTGGTCGTTATAATAAAAACACAACAAACATGAATATTAATGGAGTCATTTACATAATTAAAAAGAGACCCTGGTTATTAGTGGTTGCAGGCTTTTATTCTTTTTAGTTGTTTATTTTAGGTTTTAAAAATCGCCGCATAGCACGTCATCAATCCGTGCAGAGCTTGGATCTGCAAATACACACCGTCCGATCTTCATCCACTAGAAGATTCCAGCTGTTCACGATTCACATCAAAATTGTAAAAAGATAAAAAAAAAAAGAAGAAAAAAATAATAATAATTAAAAAAAAAAAAAAAAAAAAAAACTCAACATCCCTTTTCGCAAATCTGTGCTCAAACCACAGTTTAGAGGCAAATTTGTTCTTTGCAACATCGAAGAACTCTCTCAATCTGTAGCTGTTTTCTGGGTTTACTCTGTTTCTCTTCTCTGTAGATTTCAGAGAATCAAAAACCTTTCTTTTTCGAATTTCAATGGCGACTGAACTGCTTAATAAACCTCCATCACTCCCTCCTTACCCTGAGGTACATTCCTTTTTCTCTTCCAATTTCAGATACCCATCAACGGAATTTCATGATTTGTTCTTCATTTTTCTGTTTTTTTCTCTTAATTCCATCTGGGTTTCGACCCACTCCCTCTAATTCGTACATGTTAGTTTGTTCTTGAATTAGGGTTCCTTCTGATTTGTTTCGATTTTGTGTTTTGTTCAGTGGATTTTGTTTTGTTTTTCTTGTTGTTCTGTGTTGTTTTGATGAACAGGGATAAATTATTCTTTGTTGGGTTTTCTTGTGTTTTTTGTGATTTTTGTTTGAAGTGACTGTAGTTTGATTGATTCAGCTGAGATTCCTCATTTATTTTTTGGTTTCCTGTTGGGATCTTCTTTTTTGGGTGCAATTTTTGAAGAGAGATAAATGTACTGGCTTCCTTAATAATTTGTTTCCATTGTGAAATGATTTTGTTTGAAATGGTAAGAGATTTGAGATGTATGTGATTTAAATTTTATTCTGGGATGTTCTTCATAAATTAGAAGAGTGAAAGATTTGAAGATGCTAGACCTGCTTTTTAACTGTGAGGTAAAACAGAATCTTAAGTGAAAATATGATTTGAAATTTGACTTGATTTCAGATCTTCTTACTTCAAAAAGTTAACAAACAAAACAAGTTTAGTTGATAAGTAACTGGTGTGACCTAGTGATTAAGAAGGACGTGAGGAACTAAGAGGCGCTCTATTGTGGCCACCTACTTAAGAATTATTATTATGATTTTTTTATGGATTTCCTTGACATCTAAATGTTGTACAATTGTCAATATGTATGCAAGCTAGACATTTTCCAAAGAAAATAAAAATTTTAGTTGATAAGCTGGCATTTTGCTTTAAATTCTCTTAAAATTCTGTGAAACAGAATCCTGATTGATTGGTTATAAAGTTTCTTCTTAGATCTGCAAATAATTGAAGATAATAAAAGTGGATCATGTATTTAAAAAGGTTGAATTAAAACACCATTTTTTGATGGATGGGTTTTAAACATTGCAGATGATATATAGGGCTATTGAAGCATTGAATAGTGACAATGGCTCAAACAAGTCCACAATTTCAAAGTACATTGAATCAACCTATGGAAACTTGCCAACTGGGCACTCGTCTTTGCTCACACATCATTTGAACATGATGAAAGCCAGTGGGGAACTTGTGTTCTGGAAGAACAACTACAAGAAGAGGGACCCCACGACACCTCCCCGGCGGGGACGTGGCAGGCCTCCGAAGTCGAAGGAACCTCTGCCACCAGGAGCTGCTGTTCTGTCCCCACCGAAGCCAAGAGGGCGCCCACCTAAGGACCCCAATGCACCTCCAAAGCCAGAGCCAGTGCAGATGAAGGTATCTTCTGGGACAGGGAAATCTAGAGGACGACCGAGGAAATTTCCTCAGCCAGAAACCACGACAGCTCCACCAGCACCAAGCGGGAGGCCGAGAGGTCGACCTCCTAAGGTGAAGGCTCCATTGACCGAAGTCAGCGTTGAACAATAGATTGTTGCAGTGCAATGTTAATTGGTAGTGCCTTTGACTCTCTTATCTCTATCTCTCCCTGTTGCTGTGTTAGCAGTTGTAGTTGTGTTGCTAGTTTTAGTTTGATGTGGGTGTGGGTGTAATTCTTGTAAAATTGTGGTGTAGTGGTTTGTGAGGCTCTGTTGCTTTCTAATTTCAAAAAGTGAACATTGACCCTTGTGCTAATCATAATTTCTTTCAAAAGATCTTTCATGTCTTCAAACATGACACATCAGATTGGTTGTTCTTTGTATGTTAAAGTCCATATATAGACATTAATGCTAAAGTAACTCAAATCAAGAGATGTTTGGAGAACAAATGAGGAGACAAAAGAAAATCCTATTGAGTTGGATTGATTATTTGTACAAATCATATATTAGGGGAAGGTTCTAAACTCATATATTAGGGAACAACTTGTATTATTCCCTTTCGATGACTTTTTCTTTTTTACTTCAAAGGTTTTAGTTAATAGAGATGATTGTCTTTGTGATCTCAGTGTGGGATTACTACTCTATATGATGTTAAAATAATGTAATATAAAGATAAACAAAGATAAAGGTTTTTGGACCTTCCTATTCTTGAGATCTTCCAAGACATTATGATGGCCAATATACTTGATACCCTTTTATGACCATCTCCTCTATTTATACTTGAATGTCTAACAAATACTGTACTTAGGTGATTACTATTATCCCTAACAAAAATATTAGAAGGTTAGGTCAAATAGTTGTATTTTGAGAAGAGATTAGTTAAGTCATAATATATATTTTTTAAGGAAAAATAATCTCATTAATCAACCACTTAAATCAATACAATCAACCTCCACAATAAGCCAATTTGAGGAGGAGATTCCTCCTCCAAAAAACGTCAGGCTCCCCTCCAAAGAAGAGGAGGAAGTGATTCAACAAAAAGAACGGGAAGTTATATACTTGGTTAAGTTATCGCCGCACTATTATAATTTTTATTACCATGGAAGAAGAGGAAGAAGTGATTCAACAAAAAGAGCCGATAGTTATCTACTGGGTGAAGTTATCATCGCACTATTACATCTTCTATTACAACGAAAGAACCTAACTGATCCAATCTAAGCCAAACTTGTTGAATTCAAATAAATTTAGAGAGAATCACCAACAATGAACTAATAACATTATCTTTTCTCGTTGAGAAACCACTGATATTTGTCAAACTTTCAATAAACTTTGACAAGTTGGTTCAATAGTTGAAATTATTTGGTCAATGAGAAAAAGTCAGTGCTGGAATTATACTACTTAATGATAGATATTCTTGTACTTCTTAGAATTTAGGGGTTATCCAGTTAGTAAATGGGCTTCATCTGAGTGATAGCTAAGTCTAAAAGGGTTTAAATCTTTCCCACTTTAAAGTACTTTTAATGGATAAATTTGGAATTCATAGGACCATACAGATTTTGATGGACAGAATTGAATTGAATTGCTAGTGACTGTGTGATTCATTATGGTGGCCCACTCTGATTTTTATTGAATGATCAGTTTTATAAGATTGGGGAGATGTATTCGGTTGACATAATAGTTAAGAGGTTCCGGAGAAACAATAAAGATGTTAAGAGTTTAATTGAGAGTGATTATCGAACATACATAAAAATTAATTTTCTACAAATTATTTTTATAAATAACTGTTATAAGGTTAGATGAGTTGTTCTACGTAGAACCTGTGACTGGATATGAAAAAAACATCCAAAAGACATTGAGAAACTGGTTGGGATTGTGTGAGGATTCTGCTTTTGAATTTGTCTTCAGATTTTCAACTGCTTCTGTTTTGTCTTGTGAGGATCCAACATTACTGTTTATCTGGATCATGGGACCAAACAACATTAAGGAATGGGAAATTTTGGAATTTCAAATTATATATAGAGAGAGACAGATCATAGAGGTAGAGGCATGACATGGCATAATTTGTAATCCATGATTGATTGCATTAATTAATATTATAGAAAATCAATAATTGACCATGTAAATTATCATAGGGCTGCCTAATAAAGTAATAATCAAGATTATATTAAGTAACTAGGAAATAATAAATTTAATTCATGATGATCACCTACTAAAAATAATTTTTCTACTATTTTTTTAATAGTCAAATATTTTGGAATCTTTTAAAGAAGTATACTTTCAAAATCCAAAATCTCTATCGATGAGGCTGCTTCTTAGAGAAATCTAGGATTCTCCCATATTTTGTAATTTAATCCTTAAGATCAATCATAGTTAAAAAAAAAAAAAAAAAAAAAAAAAAAAAAAAAAAAAAAAAAAAAAAAAAAAAAAAAAAA
>JBBMEF010000022.1:9020478-9031861 GCA_037832685.1 Sicyos baderoa
CAAATTCAACGAACTTAAGATTCGAGAGAACTCTGTAAGTTGAGCGTTAGTTGAAATTGTTTCATTAATTTGCGAAAACTTTTATGCGAAATCCTGTAGTGTTATACATTGTTTCAATCACTCAAAAAAACCAACTTTTCAACAAACCAATTGATCATATAACAAACTGACAATTTGTTATAACATCTTTTCGCATTCGCACCAACTTACAAATAAACGAACTAAATATAATTCCCTGTGGAGGTGACTTATTACTTACTTTAAAACTTGCTGCAAACGATAATGTACACTATAGAAATCTACTTATTTTTTTTCGCTAACCGCGAACCACCTATTAAGTGAACATATGTGCATTTAAGATTGTTATAGTTTAGTTGCTTGTTTAGATGTTTGTATATAAAAAAGAAACAAATTAAGTTGTCTATGTATGTGCACTGTACGACATATGAGTTGCTCTGGCTGAAACTGAATTTTCTATCGTGATTGGAAAGACAAGATACACAAATTCTCTCAACACTTTAATTTCTCTTTATTTCTCTACTTGTTTCTCTTGCTTTCTCTCTTTCTGGTTCTATCTTTCTCTTTCTTGCTCTAGTTATACTTTGCTCTATGGAATGAACACTTTACTTATTACAAACTTCTTCAAGACTCTACATTTATCAAAAATGTTTCTCACTAATCGCTAAATTAAGTATCCACTAATTCATTAATTAGCTCTTGAATTGACAACTCATTATTATTTTTTATTTTTTTTTTGAAACACACAAATTCATTTAAAAAATAATAATAAATTTGGGGTAAAGTTTTTTTATCAAAACAGAAATTTGCATTAAAATTTATTAAACAAATAAAGTATCACATATTGTATTTCAAAAAAAAAAAAAAAAAACTTAATTTTGTAACGGCATCCCATTTTGTTGGGTTAGAAACAACCTGATCTGTCCACCCAAAAAAGCCCTCTTCCATCACACACCAACAGACTCGCAATGTCGGGGTTGAGAATTCAGGCAGCCGCCGCTTGTGTTGTTTCCTCCTCCTTTAAGCGCCACCTGGGTTTCACTTCCAATTCCTCTTTGTCGTGCTTGAGGAGGAGGAGGCGCTCTTATAATGGCGGCACTGCCACCACACGAGCTCTCTCTGTTGCTTCCATGGCGGTTACCCCTCCTCTTCAAGCCTGTGTCAAAGCTTCCCTCACCCTCCCCAACACCCTCGGCGACTGTAATTTCTTCTCTTCCTTAATTTACCCTTTTCACTATTATTCTATTTTCTATACTTTTATTTTGACAATTTAGAGAATATCGACAATCCCATATTCATAAGCTCAAGATATCGCATAGTATTTGATAATTTCTTCTCTTCAAGCCCGTGTTCATTTTGTAATCTGTATTTTTCGCCTCTCCTTAATAAAATTGCTCTCCTTATCTGCCCATGGGCATGGACTAGCTAACACCACGTTAGTGAACTAAATTTCTGTGTTGGTTTCTCTTCTTCTCTTTATGTTTTCTCTTTATTGTCTTCGATTGGTTGTTGATTGCCGATTTCATAACACCCACAAATACCCTAGTAGCATTCTCTTATCCTAATGTATGTATTCCTAAGAGACATATGTAAAGCGCAGGAATTTGATGTACTGGTATATAATCTCAGCTTGGTCTTAGTTTTTGGAATTTTTCATTCTTTGCTTGCAGGCCCTTTTTGCCAAAGGGTATTACTCACTTTGGAGGAAAAGAATCTACCCTATGATCTCAACTTGGTAGACTTGTCAAACAAGCCTGAATGGTGATTATCTAGTTTCATCTCTCTTTTTGGTCTAAAGTATAAACAGTTTGATGTGAACTATTTTATTTTTGTTAATTACTTCTTATGTGTCCAGGTTCTTAAAGATAAATTCAGAGGGCAAAGTTCCTGTTGTTAAATTTGATGAGCAGTGGGTTGTAGATTCAGATGTTATAACACAAACACTGGAAGAGAAGTACCCGAATCCACCCTTAGCCACCCCTGCTGATAAATCTTCAGTGTATGTTTTATGTTCTACAACTACCTCAATTTTGAATTTTCGTAGTAGGTATAAGTTCAATCATATGACAAAGAAGTAAGTACTAGAAACTTACTTTCGGGAAATCTAAGCGGATTAGTGTTCAGTGTGTGAGGGTAGCCTTCAGATAGTTCTGTGAGGATAGTCGGAGTCAGGAGACATGATGATATCTTGCATGAACCCTCACAGAGTGACCTAGTGGTCAGGTCACGAGGGCCTTGGGGAACTTAAAGATGATGGGTTCAATCCATGATGGTCACTTACTTAAGAACTAATTTCCTACGAGTTTTCTTAACATCAAAATGTTGTAGAATTAGGCGGTATGTCTCGTGCGTGACAATAGTCGAGGTGCACGCAAGCTGGTCTGGACAATCACGATATTAAAAAAATGACATTTTGCATTGTTCAATATCCAAACAAAAAAAGGGGAAACTAAAACAAATATTTGTATGCGTTTTATCTTGTTTTTATAGAATCATGGTTAATCATTTGTAGTTTAAGAAACAAAAGGTAGATGAAAACAAAACTTTACTTCAAACACAGTGTTTCATGTGTAATAGCAACAGAAAACAGTCTTTGAGAATAAGGATTTCATAGGTACCAAGGTTCAATTTGTTAAAGAATTTCTGCATTCATGTAGTTGAGTTCAGTGAGAGTCATTCCAAGGTTCTTTTTATCCTTATGGCATCTCATATTTTCTTGTCTTAAGTTAGCATGTGGAATTTATTTGATAAGTGTGCAATAGAAAGACGAGACACTTGTTCTTTACATGTTTCGTATTTGATCTCCAAATTAATCAAATAATTAATATATAGTCACTGGCAGCTATTATAATATTTTTCCTGCAGAGGATCAAAGATTTTCTCCACATTTATTGCTTTCCTAAAGAGCAAGGATCCTAATGATGGAACCGAACAAGCATTACTTAGTGAGCTAAGTTCTTTCAATGATTACATCAAAGAGAATGTAAGGCCTTTTTCTTTTCTGTATATTTCATTTTGAATGCATCCTTAATTAATATTATCTTAAGTTCTGGTTATAGAAGTAGTAATAAGCTAAATTATCTCCTTGTCTTAGCATTAAATACATAAGTCATAGGTGATTTTTACAATTTTGAAGAACGTAGCAATTTAAAATCATTCTTGAAGCCTTAGCGTGTGTTCGCGTAAGCTTAAGCCTCGTATGATCCAAAAAATGTCTAAGACTCTAGGTCAAAATTTTCAGCTCTCTCGGCTTGAGTGACAATGCACGAAAACTACGAATTTATAAGTAATCGACTTACCGTTTTGTGTATCTCTCTTTTGGGAAGGGCCCTTTTATCAATGGGAAAGAGATTTCTGCAGCAGACCTTTCACTTTGTCCAAAGTTGTACCATCTAGAAATTGCATTGGGTCACTATAAGAACTGGTCTGTTCCAGACAGCCTACCCTACCTGAACTCTTACATGAAGGTACCACTGAACTTTTAGCTCAAATGTGATTCATTAACATTTGATTTAGAGCTTTTTTTTATAAGCTAATCCGAATACGTTTAAAGTAAAACAGCTTCTCACCCTGTCTAATGAGTTTATTAAGGAAGTAAGTTTACCAAAGATTTATTTTAAATATTTTCAAAGAATAGTAATACTAAAGAAAAGCTATGTATTAGATCTTCTGTAATTTCTGTTAGATCTTCTGTAATTCATTATGAAACTGCATTTTTATATATTATTAAAAACAACTCTTACAACTACTATTATCCAAATTCTAGATTTGATGGTAAACAGCATTATAATCGCTATCCATGACTCAATGCCTATTAAATAGTAGTGTCTAGTCTCGAAGGGGCGCCTAGGCGCGAGGCGTTTGAGGCATGCTTCCTCAGCCGTCTCATGTTCGAGATCATAGGGAAATGCTTAAAATAGAATACCCTTGAAGTATCTTTCGTGTGGGCCTTGAGACATGGTATCAAACCCTCCATGTATCGGAGCTTACCAACGCCAGGGGGCTCCGATGACGGGTTATCCAAGAGAGTCATTTGTTTGATTAGTTGCTTGAAATGTCTTAATCATGATTCATGACAGAGCATATTCTCAAGAGAGTCATTTGCAAAAACTCGTGCACTGCCTGAGGATGTTATTGCTGGTTGGCGTCCAAAGGTCTTTGGTTGAAATCTTTCTTAGGCTGCTGAATTCATGACATTTCACTCTCAAATTTCTTAAAATAAATGTCATGCAAAGCTGTTTAGTAGGAAACTTCGAGTTAATTATGCTTATGCCCCCATACATCTTGTAAATTTAACTTTTCTAATCAATAAATTATATGGTTTTGTAAAGCAAAATGCTCAACTAATGATGGTTTCTTTTTATTTAAGAAATCTCAATGGATGCTATTTCGAGTTTTTTCCCCTTGCTTTATTAACAGAAGGATCTCTTGACGATAAACGACTTAGTGCAATTGGTCTAAGTCGTAGCTAATCTTATAGAGAATCTCTACTTCATTCTCTTATTTTATTCTTTTGGAAAAAAAATTGTTGAGAAAAAGGTATGGAATACTTTTTAAAACCTTTTAATTTTTTATATACGCATTTGAATTATAACCTTTTAGTCATTGCTCTGGTTGGTAGATATAAAATATTTGAGTTTTTAAAAAAATAAAAATTAAAACTCAGCAACCAAATAAATAGTCATCTCCATGGAATTATGAGTTAATTAGCAAATTACAAGTACATGAGCAAAGAGATACAATATGTAATTAGGAGCATTTCGAGGGAGTATTTGATCCCAAGTTTAAAAGCAAGAAATTTGTTGTAGAAGATGGTAGACAAATAACCAAAGGTTAAGAAAGCAAGGAAAAATGAAGAGCATCATAGAAAACAAAATTTCCTCTCGTAGGTCTCGTATGATGTGTTCACCTTTTCTACAATGTATCCATCTATGTGAATGGTAACTAACTTTCAAAAACAAAAAAATAAAAAATAAATAAAAAATAAATAAAAACTTTTGGAAGCTATTTTTTTGTTTCTAAATTTTAGTTCAATTTCTACAATTATAGGTGAGAGGTAGAAATCGAGTAAAGAAAAAAATATATAGTAAGGTAGTCATTGTAGGTTTAAATTTCAAAAACCAAAAACAAGAAATCAAATGGTTATCAAATGGGGTCGTAGTTTTTGTAATTAAAAAGATCAACCATGATAAAAAGAATTGTTGGTTCAAGAACAAACAATTATATCATTGTCATTACTGGACCAAGATAGGCACACAGACATGGGCGGATCTCTTAAGGGACTAGGTCCCAAAAAAAAAAAGAAATTTGTTCATTTTAATATATAAATGGACATACATCATACTACTTGGTGTAAGAAAAGAATTATTTTTGGACAATTTTACCCCTTAAGCTATATTCTAAATTACAAACCTGTCATCCCCTATTGAAATATTAAAAAAAAATTCAAATGTCAATAACGATTTTACCTCTTAAGTCATACTTTAAATTACAAACATGTCATCCTCTATTTAATTATAAAAAAGATTAAATGTAAATAACGAAGATATTTACGATATTATTTAGATTTTCATATTTTTATAACGTAAAAGGTAAGATATTTTACCGACCTTATAGATTTTATGACTAAGTTAGAAGATAGCAATCAAAATTTTCAAACAAAACTAAAAAATGCTGGCCTTTGATTTTTTACGGCCGAGTCTACCGTTAAAAGGAGAAGAAGGAAATTGTTATTTAAGAGTCTGATGAAGTAATTCAATTTTAATGGTAGCAACTCTCTTTTTTTTTTTTTTTTTTTTTCAGTTTGTTGAGCTATTACTTTCATTATTATTTTTTGTTATATTTAATACATTCTTTCTTTCTTTCTTTTTTCTTTCTTTTTTTTGAGATTCTAAATACATTCTTTCTTGTCTTCTTTATATCACTTATTCGTAAAAAGATATTCGATTTTACACCTATATACTTTTTATAAAAAATTCTATACATTTTTATACTATTACACTTAATGTTTTGTGTAAATATTTTCTATATATTTACATCTATCCAAATAGTTTTAATATTTATTTTATAAGATACTGTAATATTATATAGTTGAGAGTTTAAAACATATTATATACTAAATTGAAAGTTTAGAAATACAAATGAAAAAGCCAGTGGCTTGTTGCTTTCATTGTTTGGTAAACCAATTCAAAACCATGAGTCACATGTCTGTATTTATAAATCCTAATTTTCGGGCAATAATTATCATAATTTGTAGTTTGAGTGGAACCAAAAAAATTTATATGTCAAAAACTGGGGAAAAAATGAGAAAGAGGGCTAAATCAAACATAATTTTTTGTAGATATGAAAAACAACTTGTCGACATTTTTACAAAAGCTTTACCATAGACCAATTTGTGTTTCTACCTCAAAAGTCGGATTTGTGTTTCTACCTCAAAAGTCGGATGTCACATAAAAAACTCTCAAGAACTAGTGTTGAAGTTTGAGTTTTTTCTTAATTAATTTTTCGGTTTTTAATTAAGGTTTAAGTTTCTTTATATTTAACATTGTTTCGGTTAATTTTGTTTTTAAGTTTTTTTTGATTTTATAATTTTATTGGAGTTATGTCTTTCATGTTTTCTTATGTTTTGTTTTAAATGTATCTATATAAGGATTAACAATCTATGAGAAAGTTCGTAACACCATAACTTACCTTTTTGGTACTACAATTGTTCACCACGTTTTAGTACAAACATACATTTTATACAATTTAGAACAACATTTGTGTACATTAATTTCCTCATTTCAATAAAAACATATTCATCTTATTTCACCGTCTCATTTTCTCGTTTTGTTTAACAAACATCGAGATTTGATTTGATTTTTGCTTCCGCAATATTTCATTTTATCTTACGTTTTTTTTCCAACCGATGTTACCACATAAACCATATTTTTCTCGAGAAAAAAATCGCCCTACCTTCACTTAGCGAACATCGTAAAGGCTTCCTCAAAGCTTCCGAGCCAGTTCCAACCAAGCTCCTCGACACATTGTAACTACCCACACAAACGCACACAATTTCGAATCTCCCATCATAGTCTTTCTCGGGAGAAAACAACTATCAATTTTTTGTATTTAACCAGCTCGTACAAAATTTCAAATTCTTATATATGATTGTAGAAAATCAAGCTAGAAGACTATGTTAACCCTTACATCGGGTATTTTTTGATAGACTTTGGGAGGTAATCGCATATCGATCTCAACGACTAAGGAACAGGACCTTACCAAAGTAAAAAGGAAAGAGTTAACCTCAAAATAGAGGTTACCTCTTCCCTTCCTCAAAAAGAATTGCTTCCAAGTATCAATCTGGCCTTTGTCAACCAGCTCCATCCACAAGAACAGTATCAAAAACCAGCCATAAAAGCCTATTGAAAAATGTAAAACCCACACACAGCTAGACCAACCTAAAATCTTAAAAATCCTAAGAAAGACTAGAAAATAATTCATAAAAGTGTCCTTACACAACCTAGAGAAAAAAGGAAATGGAAATGAAAGGAGAAAACAAAAAGAGCACGCCGAAAACCAGGTCTGGGAACCACGGTTCACCCGAACCGGAGGAGCAGTTCGAAGACCAACCCGAAGAGGAAACCAAGTTGCTAATTGGTTTTTTGGTTTGGTTTATCCTTTGAATCACACAAACTAAACCAAAAACTTTACATTTAGTTGTGTGGGGCCCATCTGTCAACTCCTCCAACCCAATGGGTTATGATAGTTTGTTCTTCTACCCAAATGGAGCTTCAATTCTCCATTGTAGTTAAGAAAGTTGTTCGAAAGGTTTAGGTCCAGTGTCGATTGAGTCTTGTTTTTTGTTTTATCTATAAGGGTGGTCATACTCCGTCTTGTGGAGCTGGACCCGTGTGTGGTCCCAATGAAATTTTAGGTTGTAATGTTGGCTATGATTAATGTTATTGGTTTGGTTTTCTCAAAAAAAAAAAAAAAGCTAGAAGACTATGTCCCTTCAATTGGGATACATTTCTATGTAGTTATTCAACATCTTGTTATTTTTAGACTAGACATTCTGGATTGGGGAAACACAACATATTTTTCTCACTGTTCATACAAAGGTTCATAAGGTAATGTTGAACATTAAAATAGAAATAAGAAATTAGTCAAAAGTTCAAAAAAAAAAAAAATTGTATGCAAACTCAATTATATTTCTCTCTACAATTTGAAATTCCAATTTTCCATTCCTTACCATTGCCTAGTCCCATGCCACAGAAAAAGATTCATGTGGGATCCTCACAAGTCAGAACAAAAGCACTAAACTAGAAACTATTTTTCTCACTGTTCATACAAAGCTTCAAAAGTAGAATCTTCACAGAATCCTAACCAGTTCCTCAATGTTTTTTGAATTATCCATCTTTATGATATCTGGTCATTCAAGACACCCCATTCAAAGTGGGCCAAGTGGCCTTTTGACTTTACATAATGAAACCCACTGTCACAACTAGATGCCATAGAATTCAATTCAAATTTGTATGGTCCTATGAATTCTCAATGTATTAAGAGTACATAAGTGGGGTATGGAAATAAAACTGGTAAAAGATCTGAACTTTTTAAACTTAGCTATCATTTAGATGGAGCTCATCAAATACTTGGATAAGCCTAAATAAATCTACACCCTTTTTTTTTGTTTTTTTTTTGATAAGAAACTTTTCATTGATAATATGGAAGTACAAGAATATCTATCATTCACTGACTAGTCTAGAATAACTTAATAACTACATTGCCTATTGAACTAATTGTCAGAGCTTATTAATTATTTGACAAACACCAGCAGTCTCCAATATGGTTTGTAACAACCAATCCAATCATAACATAGTAAACTTGTAGATTTACAATATATTCTAAGTTGATGAAGCTCAAACCATTTCAAATGTTGTTTCTTCTCATATTAACTTTTGTAATTTCATAATTATATAACCTTGAGTGTTAGTGATATCTCATGCATACCTCGAATAATCTCCGACCTAAGCCTAACGACATTTGATTGAAGGTGACTAGTATTCATATCGGATTTCACATGGAAAGAACTAATATGATGTGTAATGTTTGAAGAAATCATATCTTTTGAGATTTATGGACTGAAACAGTAAAGAAATTATGATTAGCAAAGGTCAATGTTCACTTTGTGAATTAGAAAGCAGCAGAGCCTCACAAATCACTACACCACATTACATGAATTACAACCACACCCACATCAAACTAAATCTAACACTACATTCTACAACTGGTCACACATCAACAGATAGAGAGATAAGAGAGAGAGTCAAAGCACTACCAATTAACACTGCACTGCAGCAATCTATTCTTCAAGGCTAACTTCAGTCAATGGAGCCTTACGAGGTCGACCTCTGGGCCTCCCGCTCGGTGCGGGAGGCGCTGTCGTGGTCGATGGCGGAGGTGGAGGCAATTTCCTCGGCCGTCCTCTTGGTTTCCCTGTCCCAGAAGATACCTTCATCTTCACTGGCTTTGGTGGATTTGGAGGTGAATTGGGGTCCTTAGGCGGGCGGCCTCTTGGCTTCTGTGAGGATAGACCAGCACCCAGTGGTAGAGGCTCCTTCGATTTCGGAGGCCTGCCACGCCCACGTCGGGGAGGCGATGTGGGATCTCTCTTCATGTAGTTGTTCTTCCAGAACACAAGTTCCCCACTGGCTTTCATCATGTTCAAATGGTGTGTGAGCAAAGATGAGTGCCCATTTGGCAAGCTCCCATATGTTGATTCTATGAACTTTGATATTGAGGACTTGTTTGAGCCACTGTCACAATTCAATGCTTCAATAGCCCTCAATATCATCTGCAATATATAAAATATCCCCATCAAAAATGGTGTTTCAATTCAATCCTTTCATAATCCACTTCTATCAGCTTCAACAATTAGCAGATCTAACAAGAAACTTAACATCCATTTCAAATAAACTTGTTTTTCTAGTGAACTTTTAGGACTAAAAGGATCTGAAATCAAATGTAATTTCAAATCATATTTTCACTTAAAATTTTGCTCAACCTCAAAGTTAACAACAGATCCACCATCTCCAAGTCTTTTACATTTTTCATTTTTAAAGAACATCCCAGCAAACAAAATTAAAACACATTCATCTCAAAACTCTTCCCATATCAAACAAAATCCAAAACTCAAAACCAAGCTATAATGTAAAGACTAGAGTGTTTCTCTCTATTCAAAATTAGCATCTAACAAAAGAAGATTCTAAAGAAATAAGGAATCTCAGCTAAATCAACCAAGCTTCAGTGTCTCTTCAAACATAAATTACAAAACTTCCCATTTTTCCCCAAAAATAAGCAGCCAGATTCAAAAAGAAAATGAAGAAAAATTTCCCTGTTCATCAAATCAGCACAGGACAACAAAAAACTAAATCCACAAAACAGAGCAGAACAAATTAACATAGAAACACACAAACCCAGAACCAGAATCAACAAATTAGAGGAAATGGGTGAAAACCCATGAAGAATTAAGAGAGAGAAAGCAGATCATGAACTTTGCTTGGTGTACCTCAGGATAAGGAGGAAGTGAAAGAGCTGGTTTATTATAGAGCTCTGCAGTCGCCATTGAAATGTGAAAAACAGAGCCTTTTTTATTCGGGTTAAGCCTACACAGAAGAGAAGAGACTAAACCCAGATAGAGTGTGATGAAGCTTACTGTTTGATTTCAGCATAGATTTGCAAGAAATGGATTTTGAGGTTTTTTTTATTTTTTCTTTTTGGTTTTTCTTTTTTAATCTTTTTGCAATTTTGATGTTGAATCGTAGCAGCTGGAATCTTCGAGTGGATGATGATCGGACGGTCTGTATTTGTCGATCTAACTTCTGCACGGATCGATGACGTGCTACAGTCATGTTTCTAGGATTTTGAAACCTGGACTCAAAGTACGGTTTTGCCCATTAGTTTTTTTTTTTTTTTAGAACAAGAGACGAAGTAAATTAGGGAATTTACCTTTGGTAGCAACTCTTACCTCATCTATTTTTAAAATAATACTTTGTATAGCATATTTTCAAATGAATTTTTTTATTTTCAAGTTTATCCTCCTTCTTTCTCTTTGGACACATTTGGTTTTGAGGGGATGGATTGAGTTGAATTGAGTTAGTATGAGAAGAGAAGATAAGTGAAATAAGCTTATGTTTTGGGAAATGAAAGAAAAGATAAAGTTATGTCTGATGTGATGGAAAAAGAATGGTTGAAGTTTTTATTTAAATAAAAAAAATGGGTATTTAATAATTTTTTAATAATAAAGTTACGTTTGATATGATGGAAAGAGAATTGTTGAAGTTTTTATTTAAATAAAAAAATAGATATTGAGTAGTTTTTTAATATT
>JBBMEF010000022.1:9077948-9094206 GCA_037832685.1 Sicyos baderoa
GGGATTCAATGAACTTTTCTTGGATGGTCGACACGCGTCCTTGGCTGAGATAGTTTATTTGCCCGACTTCTTCGTCAGGGTTGGCTTCGTTTAGTTTCGCCTATAACGAACCACTTTCAGGCTGGATATGACGTCGTGCTTTGTTTCGTTGCCTTTACGATGACAAGGTGAATCTTTTCCTTGGCTGGCTTCGTTGAAATGATGAGCCGAGGTGTTTCGTCGAGTCTGGTTAGACGAACACTTGGTCTTGATGGGCTCCCCTACGTTGAGAACTTCGTTTTGCTTTGTTGGCTGCAAACAACTTAAAAAGAATCAATCCTTAAACAACAAATTTGCACACAATCATGCATTTTTGCTTCAGCCAAACTACTAAAATTCATCTTACTCAGAAAACTGTAGGAAGTTTCGCTTAAGCGAAATCATGTACTAACGAAACGAAAGTTCATTATAATTCCATTAACTATTAGCAAATTCAATCAAATATATATCTATTTTCCTACTTTAACTCTCAATTCTTGAGAGTTATCAAAAGACCATTATTTTTTTTGTATTGATTTTGATTTATGTGTTCAAATAATTAGAGATTTGTACAAATGCATGTTGTGTTGATAGAAATTTTCACTTGGAAATATATTTTTGGCTTCTAAACAATGAATGAATGATGTTTTGCGGCTTATAGTTAGTCGTTGGTATTAGATTGTCTATATTTGACATTTTCAAATTTGAACACATACCAACGACTATTTTCTTTTGGACTTTAATTGGATGTCTAAATCAAAAATCTTGTGAAGAGAGATAGATATTAGGTTCCCAAACTACCCTTGTATAATTTATATTGATAAAATAAAAGAAAATATAGTAGTCCCCTAAATATTAGCATAAATTCATTTCCAACTATTATATTTTTTTTCTTCCTATATTTGAGCATTAACTAATCATGAGAGTTGGCTGAAAATTTCTAAATCACAAAAAAAGAAAAGAATAAGTATGTCGATCAAATGTGTCGTAAGAAAAAACAAAAACAAAACAAAATATCGATCTTTCTCATTTCTTGTCACCGGTTCAAAGTCACGTTTGATCAAAGGTCGATCTTCTCAATTTGTTGATATTGATCACAAGTCACAAGCAAACAACTCCTCAATCCCGATTCAGGTAAATTTTTTGATCAATTTAATTTGCAGGAACAATTCAATCACTTTTCCACTTTCATTCAAGAATAATTCAATCCTCCTCCTAGCGGTGAAAGAGAAGTCCAAAAACTGAGCGAACCGAACCGAACCGAACCGAACCGATCCAATGGTTCGGTTCAGTTTTTTAGAAGCCTATTGGACAAGTCGGTTTGCCATAAGAGCAAACCGATTTTTTTTTGTTCGGTTCGGTTTTACATTGAAAAAACCAATAAAAACCGAACCGAACCGATTATATAAATATCAAATTAAAAAGAAACCCTAAGTCATTCTATTGAAGATTCAGCCGTTCACATCTCAAACCCTCTCTGGCGCTCTCTTCTTCCATTCTCTCTGGCGCTCACATCTCAAACCTAAGGCTTCTTCCATTTTCAATTTCTCTGGACTCAACTCAACGAAGCTTTTGTCCATGGAGTCCGCTCCAAAACCGTCGCGGCAAAACTCCGCGTCCTCAGGTTCTTCCTCCACTTCTTCCTCGTCTTTTACGTCCTCTTACGTTGATTCCCATGTCATTGATAATAATAACGTAGGTATGGAGGTTAGTGATATTAAAACTGGCGTAGGCGGCCACGGCGGAGATAGTGATGGTGGTGGCGGATCGAAAACTGAAGGGTTTTTGAGTGGGCCGGGAGGAAGAGGAGGAATTTGAATCTGCTTTGGATAGACCGATTGTGGGCTACTGTGAGGAGGAAACCCTCGGGATTTTGGGGATTTTTTTGGGGGGATTTTTTTCTGAAGGGTGTTTGGGTCTCAGTGATTGTTTTTCAAGGTTCATTCAGAGATTCTGCCTATCTGTTTATTTATTTTATTTTTCTTCTCTATTGTTCATCTGTAATCTCTAAAACTATCAACAATTTGGATTTATCCTATTTTTATGCAACAAAAACGTATGTGTCTTCTCTATTTCATTTTCATTTGCATTTGTATTTCTCCTATTTTTCTTCTACTGTCATTTTATTTCTATTCCACTTCTCCTATTTGAGAAGAAAGGTTGATTTTTTTGGTTTCATTTTTGTTTGGCTGTTGAGGAAGAGAAATGAGATTTTTAGAGCTACTCATTAACTAACACCAATATTTGCATATCTCATATACAACCCCATAAAACTACCATCATTTTTAGAAACTACTAATCAATTAAAAACTGATCATATTTCACTAAAGCATAATTTCATAAAAATTAAACTTCCGATGATCATACTTTATTGGACATTGGATCGGACATTGGATCGGATCAATTAAAAACCGAATGAATTAAAACCGAAAATATCGGTTTGGTTATTGGATTGGTACAAAACCGACAAAAACCGAACCGAAATCACCCCTACCTCCTCCCCTCATATTCCCGCTCTTACAACAGAAGTTGATCTTGAAGGATCTCGATCAACGTAAAATTGTCATCACGTAATCGTCATCCTGAAACATAAAATAAAAAATTTATATTCAGCTAAAGTTTAATGCATCAAACAATCTACGAACACAATAATCAAGGACATATCAAGTAGATAAAAGAGTGTGGACGATGACAGTATATTAAATGTATAGATACATGGCTAACATATCATATACAGACAACAAGCTAACTTACATAACATGTAATATATTACAAGTTAAAATTGAAAAAAAGTCGTAGTCAATTGGAGGTTTAATGCACCACACACTAAGGTTCTGTATACAAAACACAGTTTTCGAACTCAATAACAAGTACATATGGAACATAGAATACTGTGTGGACGTAGTAGTACACTAGATGTACACATACACTTCATAACATACCATATACAGGCAACAAGAAATGGTCATAGTAGTACAATGAAGTACACAATTATTCTAACTAAGTTTTTTTTATATAATTATTTATTATATTTTAGATTTTTAGATTCAAAATTAGTTACAAAATAATTTTTTTAAGTTCTCAAAAAAAAAAAAAAAAATCAAATCTATAATTTAACCGTATATTTTCAAAAGTTTAAATTGTAACTTTAAATATCTTAACTAAGTTTGTTATAATTATTTGTTCTATTTTTAGATTTTTCATATATTGAAAAGTAATTACAACATATCTTATTTAAATTAGATTAAAAAATATATATTAGAAATGTAGGGAGGGGTAAAATGGTCAATCAATCACCTATTAAAAATTTAAAAAAAATTCTTGAATTAAAAAAAAACATAAACTTAAAGTCTAATAATTAATAGTCATTATCTCTATTATTTTCGGATATTTAGCAATTTCCCTAGTTGTCTCGATGCTCTTTATGTTCTTTTTCAATCCCAACGGCTAATCCTTTATCTTTGTGACAGATTTATTAGAAAAGGAAATTACTTGAAATTTTACTTATTTTAAGTAAACACAATATACCTGTTTTTTTACAAAATAGTAAACACATATACTTGAAAAATAAACTTCAAATCAAACTTAATTTTAGTTTGAAAATTGAGTCATCATTTAACAATGTAACTTTTTCTAAGGATCAATACCATACAATAGAGGAGTGACCCTCAACAAAGGCTCCAAAGTGTTTGGTAAAAATTTTCTAGCAAAAAGGAAACAAATGGAAGTGGAATTTTGATCCTCATTACATGTTGAATCAAACCTTATCCTATTCAAGAACTCATCAGTAATATCATTCCATCCAAACTTTCTTGGATGAGGCCCTCCCCTTGACCAATCAACCCATGTGATGGTCTTATTAGAATTCAATTTAGGCTCCAACATGTTCACCAAAGTTGGTATGTAATGCTCATCCATGTAGCAAGGTGGGAGGCAATAGTTTCTAAAGATTGGATAATACTTCGTGTCCGAAACGATGCGAAGAGCAAGCTCTCGATGTACCTCGAACCATTGGGAACCCTTTCTCCAGTCAGTTATGTTGATCTCTGGCCACATTTGACGGTTGTAGCGGCCGCGGCCGAGCTTTCTCGGGTCGTCGAAGGAGCCGAGAAAGCTTAGGTTTGAACTCATGAGATGGTCGTAGATTGTGTCGAAATTGAACAATGGAATGCAAGAGTCTGAGAGAAGAACAAATCTTTGGTTTGACAAATCCAAAAGGGCGTTTGCTAGAAGTCGCCTCTCTGCACCAACCATGGTTGCTGTTCCCCAATACACAGCCTGCAAAAAATGAGAACTCTATTGTTAATAAACCTTTTTTAATCTTCAAAAAAGTTTTGTTCTTGTAATTTACTTTCTAATTATGTATCTTTCTTAATAGATTTAGACCCATTGGTGTAATTTTTTTCAAGTGGATTTTTCATGGTAACAAAAATTGGCTAAAAAATTGTATCTATAGCATAAAATTGAAAATAATTATATATATACCAAAATTCTGAAGGATTGAACTCAATCTCAATCAATAATTAGTGATTGAATTCAATCAGTTGAGCTCAATCACTTAACAAACTGATTGAGTTCAATCAATAATTATTGATTGAGTTCGATTAAATTCAATCACTCACAATTTTGGTATAAACAATTTTTTGATAAAAATGTGTTATAATTTTAATAGAGGGCCATAAAGTTGGTATATATAACAAATTTCATTTTTTCATGCTCTTTTTTTTGTTTAGTATTAAAAAAAAAAAAGTGCTTCTTATGAAGAATATGAAAATGATTTCGTGATATAGATTGGAGAAATGAAGAAATCATTAGCACATAAATTTGTTCATTTAAAAAATGAAAGTAAACCGTAATTTTACATACAATTTTTTTAAATTTTTTTTGAAGGTTGAGTAAGAAGTAATGAATAAATAAATTATAAACTATGATTGCAGTAAACATAAGCCTTATTTAGCAATTAAAAAGTCATTAATCAACTCAATTGATTAAGATAAAAATCTATTTTAAATAAAACATGATACGGAGAGCAAATTGTAATGAAGAGCAAAAAATGTGCTACGGAGAGCAAATTCCCTTATCGAAAAAATATATATGAACACCTCAAAGTTCAACCAACCTGACTAGGGATCCTTCTACCATAAAAAATAGAATTCGTAGGGCTTTCGTCGACATAAGAAGGATGTGAATGAACATAAATGGAGTAGAAGCCATTGTGGCCTTTAAAAAACATCTCCCATAAATCGGCCAATGGCAAGGATCCACCTGTCAAAAACATGAAAGCCACCTTTGGAACTGTCTTGTCACTTAGCTCCACAATCCTAGGAACCATGCTTGCTCTCCAAAACAGCTCCTCATCACTCATGTTATGAATCAAAGACTTGTGTTCTTCAAGTGAAACACTTGAAGTCTTGTTGGAACTCGACCCATTTCTTGCAATTGACAATACTAAAATAGATGGAGCTCGAGGCTGTAATGGTGGCGGTGGTGGCAATGGCGGTGGAGGAGGAGGAGTAGCGACCGATGCAAGAAGAGATCGGGATAGATTGGAGAAGGAAGAAGGAGAATTAGGGGTTGGATGTGTGAGAAAGAAGGTTTTGATGTATAAGCAAAAGATGACTCCAATAGAGAATCCAACAAGGAAGAAAATAAAATGTTTGAGTTGAAAATTGGGATTTTGGGACTTGAGAACCCATTGGGGTTGCTTTTGATCAAACCCCATTTTCAAATTTCATCAATCAAGAGAAAGAGAGGTGGGGAAGGTGTGGAGTTTTGTTTTGAATTTGTATATGTAGATTTATAGGGAGATAGGTTGGCTTTTAGGGAGTGCTTTTAGGTGAAGTTATGGGAAAAAAATTCAAATTTGGCATGTTTGGCAATATATAATAGATGCTATTTCCAAGGCAAAGCTTGTGTTTTTTTACATTCTGAATTTCGAACTTTGCATTGCATGTGGGGAAGGTAGAGAAAGACGTGTTGAATTGAATTTAATATGAGAGTACTTTTTGTAACAAATCATTTAAACTATAAATTTATTATTATTGTTATTATTATAACAATGGAATAAGGGGATTTGAACTCAAGACCTCTTAGTCTTTGATTGTATATTAATGTTGTTGAGTAACTGTTCTGGTTTGCTTTCTTTTCGTTTTTGCTATGTGGAATAGGGGTTTCAAACCTATAATTTCTTGATTATTATATAGCACATATTGTCTTTCGTGTTTAAAAGAGCTTTCCTTTCCTTTGAATCTAAATACGTAAAGTGAATGATAAAAGGTGTTTTGAGTTAGTTATTTCAGCTCTGTTCTCATTGAGATTGCTTGCTTTCTTCCGGTCGGCCGACCAACGCCTCTTCATCGGCCCCAGCCAATGCCTCTTCATCGGCCCTAAACAAGCTTAATGATTCAATTTATAGTGATTATCTATATATAAATTAATTTTCTACAAATTTTCTTTTACAAAAATGAGAGGAAAGTAGTTAATCTAGTCTTATTTCACATAACCGTATTCAAACTATATAACTATATTCAAATTACTTGGTTCTAATTTAAATATCACACAATGAAGAGTTGAATAGCTAATCAACGCCAACGTTAAAACTTAAACAAACAAGAAAAGTGGAGTGAAAGTCAATCAATTGAGTTCAACAATAAGTTCGATAGATTCATTGGAATCTTGAAAATCATAGCCCTTAGTTTTATTGAGCCCTTCATTTTAACTCAATAGATTACCACATTAAAGAAAGACTGGAAATAAGGTCAATATCGAATATCGCAAGAAAATGGGCCCAAGCAATCTCCAACATTCATTTGGAGTAAATTAGAAGTAAAAAAAAAAAAAAAAATAGAAGTTGTGTTATTTAAACAAAGCCGCCTTCCCTTCCATATTAATTTGACTTTTGAACGCTCCAAGTTCAATTCCAATTAAGGACCTAAAGTGTGAGAGGCGGACTAATTTCACTATTTGGTTGTAAATTTGTTTAACATCAACGATAAATTCGTTCAACACCAGCGTTATAGGTATTGTAATCCCCCAATTTGTATTAAAAAAAAAAAAAATCCAATTTAGGGAATATACACATTTAATTATTGAAATAGCGACATAAACCGTGATAAAATAAACATAAGTTTTTATGCGAAAAAATAAAGACTCAATAATATAATTGAGTAGAGTTCATGGTAGGGGTGCACAATAACCCGATAACCCAAAAAATCTGAACCAATCTAACCCAATTTGATGGGTTGGATTGGGTTGAATACATAAATGGGTTGGGTTTAAAATATGAAATTTTCATAGGTTGGGTTGGGTCAAGGGTTGACCTACCCTACCCAACCCAATCCGACCAATCCGAATTTATCAATTAGTTTAAAAAATATATATTTTTACCAATATAATAATTATTATATTATTTAATTATTTATATTATATGTATATCTATATTTATTTTATTTTATTATTATTGTTAGACTTTTTATTCTTTAGGGTTTAGAGTTTAGGTAGACTTGAATTTCGCATTTGCAATAACAATATACTTATGTTAATGTTTGTTCTGAGTTTATAGGAATCGAAAAAATAGCGTTAGTTGCAAATCTATGAACCCGATAACCCAACCCAACCCAACCCGAAAATAAATGGTTGGGTTGGGTTGGGTTGTGTCTTTAATTGGGGTTGGGTTGGGTTGGAGAATTGACCCACCCGAAATTTTGGATTGGGTTGAAAATCACCCCAACCCAACCTAATCCAACCAATGTTCACCCCTAGTTCATGGTCCATGAATCAGTCACGTACTTTCGGTTTAGCCATTCTAATAAAGTCTATATTTGAAATGTTAATTTTTAGAGAAAACGTGAGTATTGTAAGAACTCCTCAACGACAATACACATGCAATACCTAACAACAAAACCGGCAAATTATAATAAACATGAAATATAGTACTTCCTCAATCATAATAGTCTAAAGTCTAACTCTCTAATTAATCAAAATACTTAGGACCAAGTCTCCTATGCTCATACTTATATACAAGTAATAATCCTCTTAGGAACCAAGTCTCCTAGCTCGATCACCTTATAATTAGCTCACCTAAATGGAAAACCTAGTCCCCTAAATCATAGGTTCTAGAAAATGGTATGCAAATACTATGAGGTCAAATGAGCTCTCCCCCAATACCAAATACGTGTTTCTACCTATTGCATGTAGTTGTTCATTGTATGAATAAAAAGCTTACACTCTCATCACAACCTAAGTCTAAGTATGCCTAAACACAAAAAGTACTATACCATCGGGTACTCGTTCAATGATGGCCCTCACCATAGCACGGTCGACATCCACGTATACTCGCGCATCTTGCGACTCGTATTAAAGATAGGATTACACTCTTATCATTGTTCAAAGTAAATTATATTTCAAGGCATTATTTTGATGAAAACAGGGCTGAAACTAAAACTCATGTTGTTTCGGAATAATGGAATTAATAATATGCATAAGATTTTATAACTCACTTCCAAACTATAAACATAATAATAATAATTATTATTATTATTATTACTTTTTGTTACTCGCATTAGTGTCAACATGTACATTAATGTTAGTAAGACATTTTTCCTTTTCCTTTTGGGTAGATATCTCAAACCTATACTTAAGTTAGCAAACATATTTAGTAAGAATTAGTAAAATAATCCGAGATATTTTCAAAATATAAAATTTAAACTAAAGTCCTAGTGGTTGTTTATTACCACATGCGAGCAGCCCATCTTGTTTCGAAACTCAATTGGATTGTCAAACAAAAAAAAAAAAAGCAAAAATTAGGTAAATGTCTAAAATTAGAAAGTATCTTAAGAAAATGTCTCAATTTTTTTAGATTTTAAATAAATGTTTATTCTTTAATTTAAAAAATAAAATTTAAATAATTAAATGTAAAATGGACGGTTATACCCCCGAAATTTAAATCCATTTCATTTTTAAGTATTATTCCAAATATTGACTTTTTGTAACAATCCATTCAAACAAAATTTCAAAAAATCTAAACAAAAATCCTCGACAGAATTTCACCAAATCTAAACAAAAATCTACTATATTTAAATATGAAATATTTGTCAATCGAATTTCACCAAATCTAAGGCAAAAATCCAAAAATTGGTTTAAACAAAAAATTTAAAAAAATAAAAAGAAAAGAAATATACCAATTTAAATTTTATTTTTTAACCAACATTAAAAATTGTTTACTGTATATACATGACAATACATACGAAACCCCCACCAAAAATCTATTGGTTGCGTCATGTATTTAGAAAGAGATAACAAAAAACAAAGAAAAACTCACTTGAGGAAACTGCAACCTTTGGCCCTGATTAACTGTTCGTACAACTACACATAATAATATCTACGCCAAACTTGAATAAGATACTGCATATGGATTTATATACGACTGTCCGTACCCGTACTCAATCACATCAGTCAGTGTGCATTTACCTTGTTGCTAGGCTGAAATTCAGATTTTGCGTATCCACACACTATTTTGGGAGTGACCTACTTATGGTCATCCTGAACAACATCAATGGGGGCACGTGTGAGAGTATTTGAACTTCTTGACCTCCAAAAGGCTGTTATCCCTATAGACAGACGCATGAACGTATCAGTTGTAAGTCTCGTGGATGCATATGGTAGCAAACTATGACTTACTAGACTTTATGGTACTAAACTGAAAGCTTCTACTCAGTGCTAACTTATAAAGTGCTTTCTTCAAGTCATATTTCTTTGAAAACACTGAACCTACTTTCGTCACACTTGAACCTAACAATGTGTTTGGGTTGTACGTATCTGTACGCATAATTGTGATTTTAGCTATGACACAACAGTCGGTATATAGCCCGTTGTCAAAGCTATTGACCATCCACCGAACATCGCTATCTTCAATTAGATCTATAACCTTGTTTTTGGTAGACCCCAATTTGTCCACATCAAGAGATACTGTGCTACACATTTCTCGTATCCCAACACCCGTCGAATGCAATGATAATATGAATTTTTTTCATTAACAGGGAGCTTTGGATCATGTGAAATGGATAAAATAATAATAATAAGTGGTCACCTCCAAATTGTGAACAACACAGAAAAAATGGAAAAAAAATGCGCACAATATTGAATCGTAGGATCAAATGTGATGAAATATCTTGGTGGTTAAATAGGTATTTGATTATTCATAAACTCATGGGAGAGTAAGTTGGCCAACATTATTAATATTTGTTAAAAAATCATTTTACAAATTCTCCTTAATTTCAGAGATGATGGGGTCAACCAGGTGAATTTATCTATTTAATTATTTTTCTTTAATTTTTCATGAAAAATGTGATAGGAGTAGTATATGAAGGATTAATTTATCTCACTCCATGAATTTGAATTTAGACATGCATTTAAACACAAAAAATGTGTAGACAATTCTTTGAGATAGTTCCTAATTTTAGACATCTAGTACTATTTCCCAAAAAAAAAAATTCATATATATTTGAATTAATATCATTTACCAAATTTGGAGAAGGTTAGAGTGCAATTTTTATGATTTTAAAATTTTAATTTTATATTGAATGGGTTGGTAACGCAATTAGTTATCTGGTTTGTGTTAATTTATTAACGCATGGTTAGATCTTGTAATCCCCTTCAAGCTCCCATTTATATTAAAAAGAAAAAACTTAAAATATAGTTCATATCATTTATAATCTCTAATTAATTAAGTACTTGTAACTATATTTTTAAATAATGTGATTTATTTGTTCAAATTAGTCACTAACTCACACGAACATAATTAATATATGAATAGTTAATCTACCCTTTTTAATTCCGCGATCATTACAAACAGTTTTTTAGAAATTATTAAACAATATGAATTATTCTCATTTTTAAAATTATGAAAAAATAAATCCTAAATTTTTAACATATAAACTTAAATTCTAATTTATGAAATTATAAAGACCATTCTTTTTTTAATATAAGGACTAAATTTATAATGTACCCTCATATTAATTATATTTGTTCTATAGTATGCATAGAACAATGGTGAGGGTTGAATTCCTTTTTTTTCATTTATGTCCACCATACCAAGAAACAAATTTGAAGTTTATTTTTCAGCATATTTAAACAACTTGGACATGTGCTAAAGAAATTCAACTTTCATATTGACCTCAAAAAAATTTGCTTTACTTGTAATCCATCACAACTGTATAAGACATGGAATTTGTCATTATGTCATTGCCTCCTATATGTAATCTCATTGTCTTTATATTCTCATGACTTAGCTTGCTTAAAATTTAAGGCTATGTCCATTATTTTTTTAATTTTGTGGCTTATAAATTATAAATTATAGCATTAGAGCCGGTCAAAAACATTTGTTAAAATATGTGATGGTCAAATATTCGCCACAAGTATTCAAAGTAGGGATACAACAACATGGTTATAGTTTCCTTGTTGAGAACTTTCAATAATCAAATGGAACTATAAAAAACGTAAAAAGAAAGAGTAGAATAAGACTAAAAAATAATTTTTATAGTTGACTGATAATTAAAAAATCATTAGTGTGAACATAATCTAGCTCCACACACACGTTTAATTAAAAAAGAAAAAAAAAAGTTGAAAATTATTGTAATTAAAATTTCATAGTGTTAATTAATAATTTAATTGAAAAAACGTGTTAATTAATAATTTAAATAACAATAAAATATAATGAAGTTATGTTAAAGGGAGATTTACTTCAACTACAACTAATTAAAATAGACTAAAAATACATTCCAAAAATAATTCTCCCTAAGCTAAAACTAGAATAAATATCCAAATGTTAAAAACATAGTGAAAATTGAACTAGTGGTTTGAAGAAAGGTGTTAATTTTAATGGTTAGAAATGAGTATTTATGATTTAGAAAATGTTAAAATTTTTTGAAAATAGTATTAGTATTATTTTAAATTTTATTAAACTATAAAGATGAAATTTATTATATAAAATTATAAGAACTAAATTTTAATTTTATCCAATCACAAAAACTAAAGCGTAACTTTTTTTCGATTATATGAATTAAATTTATAATTTATCGATCTAAATACAACAATGAAAGCAAAAGAATGAAGAAGAATTAAAGAACGAAGTACATAGAATTAAGTAGAGAAATTCTTATTAATATCCTTCCCAAAGCTCTCCAACATTCATGTAATTTATAGTATTAGTAAAAGGTATGCTGCAAGGAAAAATAGTGATGAAAGCTTATTCCAAAAGAGAAGTGGGTGATGGAAAAGGGCTACCAAATGGAAAGAAAATCTATTGAAGTAAAAATAGTACACACTTAAACAACCACCTTATTATGTTCTACTTATTATGGCTTCACTAAGCGAGGAGGTCATTTTTTTTTTGTTCAAAATTAGAATATTTCAGCAAATTGTATGTGTAATAATGTGGCACATATGTTGGGATGGAGATAGACACATGGAAGATATTGATTGCGATAACACAAACAATTTGATGCGAAAAAACCTTGCCTAATTACTGCAAGAATGGGAAGAAAAAATAAAATAGAAACACACAAGAATGAATTCTCTCACCGACCTTAATTACATAAATACTCTCTTCAAAGCTTATACTACTCTCACCATTTACCCCACTTTCCAAAAGAGAATACAAAAGGAATTTAATTAGAGTCGGTACACAATGCTTAAACTGCTTCTGACAGGAATGCTTTGAAACCAAAGCCTCATGCTCCTTTTATAGTGGTTGAAACTAGGGGTGAACATGAGCTGGGTTGGGTTGGGTTGGGTTGGAGTGATTTTCAATCCAACCCAAAAATTCAGGTCGGTCAACTCTCCAACCCAACCCAACCCAATTAAAGACAAAACCCAACCCAACCCAACCCTTTATTTTCGGGTTGGGTTGGGTTTGGGTTATCGGTTCATAGATTTGCAACTAACACCATTTTTTCGATTCCTATAAACTTAGGACAAACATTAACATGAGTATATTGTTATTGCAAATGCAAAATTCAAGTCTACCTAAACCTTAAACCCTAAAAAATAAAAAGTCTAACAATAATAATAAAATAAAATAAATATATATATACATATAATATAAATAATTAAAATAACATAATAATTATTATATTGGTAAAAATATATATTGTTTAAATAATTGATAAATTCGGGTTGGGTTGGGTTGATTTTAGGTCAACTCTTAACCCAACCCAACCCATGAAAATTTCATATTTTGAACCCAACCCAACCCATTTATGTATTCAACCCAACCAAACCCGTTAAATTGGGTTGGATTGGTTCGAGTTTTTTGGGTTGTCGGGTTATTGTGCACCCCTAGTTGAAACACACCATTACCTTACATCTTTTTCGATGTGGGACAAATTCACCTCTAATATTTTGCTAAACTCCAACACAATTGGGTTGGACCAAACAATAGAGCAAAGAACAACAACAAATTGATGTGAATTGTATGCCTAAGGCCCCGTTTGATAATCATTTGGTTTCTTGTTTTTGGTTTTTCAAATTTAAGCCTATTCTCTCCCAAATTTCCTACAATGTACTTCATCCTTCCTACCATTTATCCATCTTTCTTTAAGAAAGTAGGAGAATACTAACCAACTTTTAAAAACAAAAACAAACTTTGGAAAGCTATTTTTTTTTGTTTTTAAAAGTTGGTTGATCTTTTCCTACTTTCTTAAGAAAAAATGTATACATAATAGGAAGGATGGAGCACATTGTAGGAAATTCGGGAAAGAATAGGCTTAAATTTGAAAAACCAAAAATAAGAAACCAAATGGTTATCAAACGGAGCCTAAGAAATTGATGCGACATCGGTGTTAATCTTCGCCGCCAAAAAAGTTGAGAGACGATTTAGTTTATTCTTTGGAGAGAGTGTAGTTTTGTCACCCAACGTAGTATTCTTTTGGTCATTTTGGCGCAACAATCTACCTAGGGAGCAATTTGTTTCTATCATCTCGTAGCACCCATACCCCAACACAAAATACATACTTCATCTATTGAAAGTCCATCCACCACCTTGAGAAATAGAAACCACCCCACATACATTCTCTAATTGAATGCAAAATCTCAACCCACATCCCTTTAGCCCGCCAACACTTAAACAGGGCATGGAGAATAGATCCGGCTTCCCACAACCGCATGCACACCACGGATCAATTTTTGAAAAAAGATACTTATATTACAGTACGCCAGAAGCATACAAAGGTTAGAGAAAAATTACAAAAAACCTCTCCAATTTAGAGTAATAGAGGCAATGTCATAGTCATGAAACATAGAAGATTTATAACACCAAGAAGCAAATAAAATGATAGCGTTTTCCCATACGGTCGAGGGGCTTTTATCAACATGATTGTCGTCGAAGGTTCTAGCATTGCGCTCCTTCCATAAACACCATAAAATAGCTCCCATAATATTGAGTTTCATAGTTTGGGATTGAGAAGAGCAAGTCCAGTGTATAAATATGTCAATAAAGTCTACCATGTTACTATGTAAGCATGTCGAAAAGAAACAATTTGGAAGAAAATTGATCAATATTCGTATGTCTTCTAGTAAGAATCAATTTTGTAGGTAAGAATTCGTAAAGAATTGCCATATAAATATTTTTACCTCGTTGGGTATAACAAGCTTCCACAATATGAGCCACCACTTCTTGAACATACAGTACTACCCATAGAACCTTTCGCATTCAAATGATCATGCATACAAATTTTATAGGCACCTTTCGTCAAGTACATTCCATTTTTTAAATAATGTCACAACCATCAAAAAGGGAGAATAATAATAATATATAATGCTTATTGGGTGGGCATGCTAAGGAACATCTGGTAGATGGGTATATACAACATTCAACGAACTTAAGAATTGAAGTAAGTAGATGAAATGTGGTAAGAGTTTGGTTCATAAATAAGGATTCTTCGTCTAACCCTAACAGTACACGGAGTCAATCTACATGAAGATCAAAGTACTAGATATAACAACTGTTGGCAAATGATGTTGATCATGACTTAGACATCTATTGAGCTCCATTAGTAGATGATTTGAAAACTACTTATTGAAGTTAGCATAGAAAATTAGAGATAAAAAAATATTTATCCCTCCAACATGTCAAACATTATTGTGGAAAGAGAAATTGTAGTCGAAGAGTGGTGATAGTAACACAAAATGGTTTCTAATACGAGTTTCAATGCGAAAACTTAGGAATCACATTGCTCGATTTAAAAATATATATATATATATATATATATATTGTAGTGAGATGTGAGTTGAGGATGAAGTAGATGTGTCTGATGTTTTGAATGAGAAATACTTTTTTACACATGTATGTGTAAGGAGTCTTCGGGGAGTCTCTACTTATGCACCTATATGTTCATATAAATTATTTTTTCTCTTATTTTTTTTTCTTTATTAGTTTTCTTTTTAATAAAATTTATGTGGTACAAGATGGTGCCACATAGGTACATATTAGAGATGTCCATTTTCTTCGCGGGACCCGTCCCGTACGGGCGCAGAATCCCCGATATGTGGGGAGCGGGGCCGGGCCGGGGGAGAAAAAACCCATGATGGCTAAACGGGGCCGGGGACATTGTATTCCTCGTCCCCGATTCCCCGATCTCCGCCCTGTTTATTTTATTATTTTTTTTAATTTTTTTTTTAATTTTACCCCTAGTCTTCAAATATATATATATATACCAACTGTAAAGACCCGACCAAAATAACGGTCATAAACTAGGCCTTTACTACATGCATGACTTAAAAGCGGAAAATCATTAGAAATTTCGGCAGAGTTTCCCCTAAAACCAGGGCAACCCGTACCTGAAACTGAGAAAACCTGGTTTTATAAATTGAGAATTCTATCTGGATTCGAACTTTAAAACATTTAAAATATAGTTTATAACATCCAACATAAAGCTACGGAACCTGTCCCTGTTTTCAAGCCACCTGTTCCGAGCTAAACATTACGTAGATGCCTCTCTGGCCTGAGAACTTTAAAACATAAAATCGTGCTTTATTTCAGATCAAACAAAAGAACCCATACAGATATTCATACATAAAACCTAAGGGCTCCGTGCCCACTACATGCAATGAAAACAATCTTAAAACAGACATAACAATATTTTAGAGTCTAAAACAATTATTTAAATCGGAAGCCGTTCCCATGATCCTTCACAGCCCCTCCAGCCATCAACGTTGCTGCTCCAAGTTACCTGGTGGAAAACCA
>JBBMEF010000022.1:9094306-9128101 GCA_037832685.1 Sicyos baderoa
ATAATATCCTTTCTCAATAATATATCAAATACAAGGTAATAATCTAGGAGTCTAATATGGAAAATAACCAACACTTTCCCACTCATGAAATTTCATTTACATGGAGAAAATGAGGTAAACTGTTGTTTTTTTTTATTTGCAAGCATAAATATCATTTTATAAAATTAAACATAAAAATTTTCACAAAAAAAGAAGGAAAATTAGAAGATATGAGCCGACATACCAAGCAGGGTTTCCAACCAAAGGTAATCCAGCTACCAATGCTGCAAGGATTCCGATACATATAAAAAGTTGATTCACAGATCCCAGTGTTCCACGAATTTCGGTTGGTGAGATCTGCATTTTTTTAGAATGTAAAACAAACTAAAAAAATGGAAATTCGATCATATTATCAAAATTTACGAAACAAACTTTTTTATTGAAAGATACCTCGGATATGTAAAGTGGCACAATTGCTGATGAAATACCAATGCCAAGACCAGTGATTAGGCGCCCAATTATCATAGTTTGAACACTCTGAGTAGTAGCACTGAAATATTTGGCATCTCTTTAAGCAATTGCTTTCGAAAGACAAATAGCATAAAGTAATATAAGATACCGACCATAAAACTGCTCCAACTGTGAGCGGAATCGCATCCAACTGAAAACTCCTAGTTCTACCAAACTTGTCTGCCAATGTTCCACCAACAAAAGATCCAATTGTGGCACCAATAAGGAGGGAACTGACAATCCATCCTACAAAAATATGTCATATCATAAAAAAACTGTGCTTCATTTTCAGCTAAGCAGAATTTTCATTTATGAAATTCACAAGAAACACATAATATCTTGACAGTGGCTTCCTAGAGTTTCTTTGAAGAAAAATAATAGTAAGAGAACTGCCCAGTTCATAAAATCAAACAAGTGGTGCAGCTGAAAATGTACTTCTAAAAACTGCTAGATCCTAAATTGTGGATATGAGAGAGAGAGAGAGCATCTTTTAAATATATTTTAATCCTTGCCTTGTACAACAGTATTTTCCGAAATTCCAAGATCCTTGGAGAGATACTCAAGGGCACCATTTACCACCCTGAAACAAACAAATAATGTAACTGTAAACCTTGTGGAGAAATTTTATAAGCTATGCACAGATTTTTTTTTTTTTTTTTTTTTTCTTTTAAGTGGGAGGGGGCAGGGGGTCACAAATATACTCCATGAAAATTGTACCCGAGATGGTAACCGAATAAAATGGCTCCTAAACAAGCAACACCAACAAATGGCAGAACAGTTCCAGAAGATTTTCCTTTAGGCTTGGCAGGGACAACATCCTCCACATCTTCGTCTGCAATATATTACCAATATGTTAGTGGTAAGAACACGCCAGATCATTGAATGGCGAAGTATTGTAATTCACACTTATAAACTTAAAATTCAAAATTAATAATAAGCAAATCATGCATAGTCTAAAACATCATTTGCAAAGAATCCATGCCACATAAACAAAATCCACACAAGTATCAAGAGTGACTTGCTGAGAACATTCAACTAAGGAACATAAATTCCTTGCAAATTATCCACATGCCGTTTTATAGGTAATATGGAAAAAAAGAAAAAGAAAAAAAAGGTAATAAGTGGCGGTGTCCTTGCGAAGAAATTGCTACATCAAGAAGACCAAGAAAATCAAGACAAGATTATGTATAACTCCAACTTTTGAAGGACATATGTGAGGGAAACGTCACCACAATCGGCTTCTAAAGAATTGTCATAATTAAAATGACAACCATTAGCTATGAAGAGGCAAGAATCAAAGAAATAAACCTTGGCACGTATCAAAACAATTGCTTTGCCACATTAAGTAATAACCGTCTCAAAATAAAAGAGTTTTGGAATGATGGAAGGTGTTTTTGGTCCCCATTAAAACAACTTTTACAATGTTTTCGTAGCTAAATAATCGAGAGTAATTTTGAGCGTTCTGGGAACAAAAAAACAACTTAGTAAGTGTTTTTTCCCAAAGTACTTATAAAAGAAGTGCTTTCACTTTAAAAGCATTTACAATTATCGTTTAGATCTCATCTTATTCCACCCTTTTTGTTTTAGTTTGGCTCCTTTCATTGATTCGGCCCTTTGTATTCGTCATTCCTTCTTACTAAAAGCATGATTTCCAATAAATAAAAAATAATAATAATACACCCAAACAAAACACACAATAAGTAAAGCAAACTTCTTCAATAAGCATTTTAGAAGAAGCAATTTAAAAGTATTATAAAGTATTCCTAGAAATTTATGAATCACTTCTGAACATAAGTGAAGCACTTTTAAGAAGCTCTCTAAATGCAAATGCTTAGTATTATCACAACAACAACATGGTTTCAACAATATGCAGAACATACAAACACTTAAACAAACAATTACAAGCACAATTTCAGTCAAACAAAACAAGTTCAAAAAATCATAAATAAATAAAAATGAAGCAGAGTCAAGAGAGATTGATCAAAATTGGCACCCAGTTTGGTCAAACTCAAATCCACCCACCAGCAACATTAAGATTCATGACATCATTCCAAGAGAGTGAATCAAAACTAAAAACCCAACAACATTAAGGTGACGGGTTCAATCCATGGTGGCCACCTAGGAATTAATTTGCTTACGGGTTTTTTGACACTCAAATGAGAAGAAATCACAATAAAGATAGAGAAAGAGTACCATAAGCGTTTGTCTTGAGAGACTTATACTTAGCCGAAGCGCGAGAAATGGCATCAAATCCAAAGCGAAAACGTGTCATCTCAGTGTCCATGGCAGATTCAGGGCCGAAGCTTAAACCACAGCAACCACCCCTTCTTTCAGTCATTCGAAGCCTCAAACCTCCCCTTCCAGATTCCCCCAAAACCCTCCGATTTTGAAACCCAAATGAAGAAACTGCGCCAGTTTTGAGCGACGCCGAAGCCTGCATTCTTAACCCCACTGAGAAAAGTCCACACAAACAAACCCACAAAGTCAAATCCGTAAATACATTAATAAATTACCTCCCATAAAAACCCAAGTGGGATCTTAACTCCTTTGAGTGTATCCAATGCAAAACGCAGTAATTGGAGCACTCAAATGGGTTAGATCTTCAATTTTCAGAAAAAAAAGGGGGAAAACAGAGAGAAATACACATACCCAAATGAAACCCACGAAGCAAATAGATTTGTGGAGCGGCAAATTCCTTGTTCTTGATCTGAAGTGGGTAAATGCTGTGAAGAATCCGCAGCAGAGGAAACACAGCGGCGATTAGAAAAAATAATTTGCCTTTTTTATCTTGTTCTCTGTTCGATCAAATCGGAGTGGGATTTTTGCTCGAAATTAAGATTATAGTTTTCATGTATAATTTGAAAAGATGAGGATCGATCCTATTTTTTTTACTGAACAGTTGAGTCAAAGGCTGAGCCATCGGAACGAACCGTCCGAAGAATTTTACGAGAGTGTGAAATTCATAGATTTTGATCCACGTGTTGGTGACACGGATTAGATTGATGAAGATCTACTCTGGATAAATGTGTGACCTCATGCAACTATGTTCTTTTTACATGATTCTTTTTGCTAAATCATAGTTCTACTAGAATCTTGTACGACGAATCTTCATTCTCCAACTTTATAGTATAAAAAAAAAAAGTAAATTTTTATAAGAGAATTTCTGGTGGATAACAAATATTATCATTTTACTTTTATTTTAGTAAATTTTTAAAAAATATTATCTATAAAGTAAAATATTTATATTTGTCCCCATTAAACATATTGTTGAATTATGGGACTTATATCAAACCTATCTCTAAGACTCCATTTAATAACTATTCGGTTTTTTTATTTTTGGTTTTTGAAATTTAAGCGTATTCTCACTCAAATTTCCTACCATGATTCTACTCTACCTTTAATATATCTATCTTTCCTTAAGGAAGGAGAAAACTAACCAACCGAAAAAAAAAAAAAAAAAAAAAAAAAAAAAAAAAAAAAAAATTCCAAAAAGTTTATTTTTGTTTTTAAAAGTTGGTTAGTATTCTCCTACTTTCTTAAGAAAATATAGATATATGGTAGGAAATGTAGAACACATGATAGAAAATTTTAGTGAAAATAGGCTTAAATTTAAAAAACAAAAAACAAAAAACCAAATAATTATTAAACGGGGCCTAAACTATAGAGTTTGTGTTTGACGTGTCTTAAAATTTTGAAAAGTTTCAAAACTATTCTCAAACTTAAAAAAAAAATATATATCAAAAATACCTTTAAGGAGATGTATGAGTGATTGGGAAGATCGTAAGTGTGGATCGAGGAGATCGTAGACTTCTAATCTTCAATAGCGGTCGTGAGTGTGAAGGCAGTCGAAGAAAAATTCGGATCTTTAAGCTGTGTGGGATGTGATTGTGCAAAGCTATTGTTAATTTTGGTTATTCATCTCTGTTTATACGTTTTTGCAAATTTTAATTTAAATCAGATAAAATCGAAGATAGGGTGGTTGTTCAATTTAAAATAAGATATTTTTTAAACTTTATTTGAATTTGGATAATATTTATTTATTTATTCATTGAGGGTGGTAAATATATTGCAAATAAAATAGTTAGATATTGACGGTAATTTTGGGGAAGAAATCTCTTTGAATGTGATTTAAAAAAATAATAATAATGAAATCCTTCAATATAGGCTCTCACAATTTTTTTTAAATCTTTTATATTTTTTTAAGTTTTTTTTTCAAGAAATTCGCCAAATGAAGGGTAAAAATGTAGGATGGACGGGAAATGAAGATTACTAAGTAGTAAAAATGTCGCTCACTATAGCACGCATTTTTTACTTTTTTTTTTTTTTTTTATTTTAATATTTTTCTCTTCATCAATTAAAGCATATTTTTTTAAAAAGTAAAAATATGTGGCTCAAAAGTGGATAAGTCAAAATACTTATTCACCCTTACCGTATTACTCTATTCAAAATAGCCGTGGTATTTAGAAAATAATTTTTTTTATATTTTTTAACGATAAAGTCAACATTTATTTTTATTATTCTAAATAAAACATTTAAGACATGTTTGACCCATCGAAAAGAATCGAAAAGGGAAGAGAAAAACAATTTTTAAATCCTAAATGTAGTCATCCTCCTCAAAATCATTTAACTTCTTATTCTCATCCTAATTCTCATTTACCAAATAATCATTAACCATACCTTTTGCTCCTAAAACACCATTAATGATCAGTGTGAGTTCTTATCCAAAATTCATCTCATAAATTCCCAACCGAGGGTCCGAGAGTATCAAACTCCCCCTCGAAGCAATACGCTGGGCTTCTTCTTCTTCGTTCTTCTTCAACACTCACCATTCAATTCCGACGCAGGTTCACTATCTTAACTTCTTCGTTTTCAACAAAACGACATGATTCTTCAAGGGTTTTCTTATTCTCTGTGTAGATTTTTCAATGTTATACGCAGGATCGGTCCAAAGTGTTAGTTTATTTTCGAATCCGAGCAGTGCCCATTTCCCTTCCCGTTCCAGAAAGCGTCTGGTTCCAAGGAGGCTGCGCGTAGGAGCTTCGTTGCCGGATAATGGCAATGGGGTTAAAGTGGAGTATACCCCTTGGCTTATTGTTGGACTGGGTAACCCAGGAAATAAGTACCATGGCACTCGCCACAATGTAATCTTACTTTCTTTACACTCATTCTACTCAACTTTTTTGTTTGTTTGTTGAATTCGTGACTGTCCGGGTCCGCTTTCGCGCACTCAACTAATGTCACGTGACATACTATATGACTCTACTACAATATTTGGATGCCAAGGAAACCCGTAGGAAATTAATTTGTAGGTAGGTGGCCAACCCTCTTTGACCAATTGAGCCACTCCATGTTGGTTCATTCTACTCGACTTATTAGGGTGTGTTTGATATGGAATTTGATATTACTACTTTCGAATGAACCACATTTTATAAGCACTTTTGGTAGGAAGCTTCACTAGATTGTTTTCAAAATTAATCTTGGTTGTGTAATGTTGGCTAGTAGTAGTTTTTTTCATTCTAAAAGTCATACCAAACTCTCTGTCTCACCGTTACGGGTGTTTGGGGGCAAGGACAATGAGAATGATTATGGAGAACATGAGAATCAGGGGAGAGAATATGGAGGAGAATGATTATCTATATTTAGAGTGAAGAGAATGATTATAAGAAGAATTGTTATTTGTGTTTGGAGTGAAAAAAGTAATTATGGGGAAAATAAAATAGTGAGTATGGTGTCACCAAGGGGTGGCGCAGTGGTTGAAGACTTGGGCTTTAAGGGTATGCTCCCTTCAAGGTCTCAGGTTCGAGACTCACTTGTGAAACTACTTCTTCGATGTCTCCGGTACCTGGCCTAGGGACGGGCATGGTTACCTTGTTTCAAATAAAAAAAAAATAGTGAGTATGGTGAGAGTGAAAAGTAGTTAAATAGTTATAGGGTGAATAAATAGTGGTTAATGAAGAGAATAAAAAAGTGGTATGGGAGAAATGATTCTCGGTAGCCCAAACATGGGTAAGAAGATCATTCTTCTCATATCCATTCTCATCCTCTTTGCCCCCTACACGTCTTTAATGTGCAATGACACTTAATGGCTCTTGTGGTGTCTTGTTTAGGTTGGTTTCGAAATGATTGATAGCATTGCTCAAGCACAGGGCATTTTGATGAACACGATACAATCCAAAGCCCTGGTTGGAATAGGTTTGCCTTTTCTATTTACCTCTATGTTATTGAATTGGATTTTCATCTACTGGTGGATTTGAAGTTCATTGAGTTTATTGAATGATCAGTACAGGTTCGATTGAAGAAGTGCCGATTTTATTGGCAAAGCCTCAGGCTTACATGAATTTCTGCGGAGAATCGGTTCGTCAAGTCACATCTCTTTATTTTTCTTTTGTTTAAGTGATCGTCTGTTTATTGGTATAGTGTAGCCACAAGCTTAGTAAGAATTCTATCAATACTTCTTTTATTTACATTTGAATCAATGAGGCATAATGATCTAGCTAAGCATACACTTCTGTTTGGAGGCACAGTAATAGCGGAAATATTTATTGGCTGCATTCAACTACATAATGCTACTTTCTCCAAGCTCTTGGAGGGCTCTTCTTTTAAAGGGCAAGTGAAAGGTGCATCATTACGACATCTACTCTTTGGAAAGTGTTTTGAGAGGAAATAAAGAGTGTTAAGACTAGTTTTTTTTTTTTGATATCCGTGACTGTCCGGGCTAGCTTTCGCGCACCTCTACTAATGTCACGGCCTCACGGGTCATACCGTCTGACCCTACAACATTTGGATGCCAAGAAAACCCCTAGAAAATTATTTCCTAGGTAGGTGGTCACCATGAATTGAACCCATCACCTTATGCACCACAAGACCCTCTTTGACCAATTGAGTCACTCCATGATGGTTAAGACTAGTGTGTTTTGAGAGGAACCAAAGAGTGTTAAGCGGGATGGAGTCGAACCTGAATAAATTTTGGAATTGTTAGAATTTTTGCTTTTACTTGGTGGACTTGATCTTGTGTACATATCTTTACCGATTGGGAGGCATTTTTGTGTATCTTGTTTGTTTTGTGTGATATCTCATCTCTCATCTTCCGTGGACTTTCTCATTATATTTTTCTTGATTTCCTATCAAGAAAACAGAACATTTTTGTTGTTTCAGCCTTTCAGGTCACCGCCAATTTAGATATTGTCCCACTTGTTAACTTCTTTGTTGTAGCTCTTAACATCCTATGAAGCCTGCATATCGATGTTCCTTTTCTTACATTTTGTTGCTTCTTTTTGCGAAGTGTCGAATTCTCTACGTGTTAAATATCTATCTGCTATGAATTTTTTCTTGCTACTTGAAACATTGAGATAGTTATCGTATCGCACCTCACCAACTGTTTGAAATTGTATAGGTTGGACCACTTGCTGCACATTATCAAATACCTTTGAGGCACATCTTGTTGGTATAAATTGCAATATATCTTTGTAAATCTCATTTGTTAATGTTCAAAATGACTAAATTGTAATGGAAGTGAACATACTTGCCAATTACCATTGTAGGTATATGATGAAATGAGCTTGCCAAATGGGGTACTTAGGCTCCAGCCAAAAGGAGGACATGGCCATCATAATGGGTATGTTCATGAAATATTACCTAATAAACAACATTAAGCGATGAAAAGGCCACTTACAGTGGCCTATTAGAGGGTAAATACACAGGAAAAATTGAGAATAACAAACCAATATAAAACAGAGAAGGCTCTCAACAAAGAGGAAGAAACGCAAGGAGGATTATGGCGATGCTTGCGTGTCCTTGATAATTCCAAAAACTAATATTTCCCTCTAATTTCCGAAGATGACCGGTGAAGAAAAAGGATGAACCATGTGTTATACATCCGGAGAATAGCTTGATGAAGGAATTGTTGTCAAATCTGCTGTTAGAAAATAGCAAATGTAATGATACACGTGGGTGAGCACGAGCAGTGGTCGGAGAGCCGAATGATGAGCACACACGGGATCAGCATCGTCAGTGATAAACTCGATGGTGGAGCTCGAGAGAGACGCAATAATGTATGCTTGAAAAAAGTAAAAATACACTTAAAAATGTATGCTTGAAAAAAGTAAAAATATACTTTGAAGTGGTTCATGAAACCTATTGAGTATTTTTTACTTGATTGCTTGGTAGGAAAGCCCTTCAAAACACTGTACGCAAGTACTTAAAAGTAAAAAGGTAGTTGATAGCAAATTATTTTGGCGTTCGGTTGTACTATATTAAAACTTTACCGAACACCAAAGTAATTTGTTATCAACTACCTTTTTACTACAGTACTTATATAGTTTAAGTACCTTTTGTTAAAATCACTCTCAAACAGACCTTTAGACGATGAGTATGTACTTGAACTTCTTAGACAAGGAGTTTTTAAAATCATCAAAAAGGCTCAAGCTCAATCTAGTGTTTCTTGTCTACCCAACATCTTGAAGTCCAGCACATGCTTCATCTTAGCATTTTTCTTCTCTTATTTGTCACTTCACTAGGAAAGTTCTCACTATTGTTGAGAAATTTACGGCAGCATATGCATAAAAGGCTGTTACTGATTTCTCTAGTTATACAGGGTGAAGAGTGTAATGGGACATCTAGATGACCGACGTGAATTTCCTCGGCTATGCATCGGTATGTATCTCTGTTTACACTAGTTCGAACTCGAAGGAGTCTACTACGCTTTTTTTTTTTGTTTGTTCCTGAAACAAGCTGCTTACAGAGTTTCTACTTCAGGAAGTGCAATAATATAAATTGCTATTGTTATTTTCTAGGAATTGGAAACCCACCTGGGACTATGGACATGAAAGCTTTTCTCCTGCAGAAGTTCAGTTCAGTTGAGCGAAAACAGGTGAGAGTCGTGACTTTGCATTCTAAGCAGTGTCGTCGTAGCGCCATACACGATAACTTCAAAATTATTGTTTCTTCCCCTTTATTGACTTATATTTCAATATTATCACATTCATACAAAAAAAAAAGAAAAAAGACGAACGCCATTGCACCGTGCTAACTTTTACAACTGTTGTCGGTTCGATTCAAACAGATCGACGCAGCGCTTGAACAAGGTGTTGAGGCAGTGAGAACTCTTGCATTGAATGGATTTAGCCAAAGAGTGGACAGATTCAATTTGACCCAGAAATACAAGTATCATAAGGTTTGATCCTATGGAAAAAAAGAATTGTTAGTTTTGATCATATTGGTTTGATAATCAACTTTGGTAAAATGAATAGTGTAGAGAGGCTAGAGATATAATTAGCTGCATTTGATCATATGAATGCAACAATGCTTGATTTACAACAATGCTTGATCATATGTATACATGATGATAACTTTGAAATTACTGTTTCTTTCCTAAAATGTAAACAAATGGCCACTCTCTTGATCAACAAAAATGGTCATCAGTATCGCCGTCGCCTGACAATTTTTTGCAACACTAGTTTAGAGTCCATAATTTTTTTTTTTTTTTTTTTTTTATAAATAAATTTAGAAGAACTATTACAAATGAGTATTATAACTTCTCATAAAAAAACTACATCCAAACGAATTATTGTAACCATTAATTTTATTCACTCAAAATAATTATTCATTTCTATTCATTCAAATTAACTCTTCATTTTAAATTATTAATTTCTACGATTTCACTCCAAAAATTTACATCCAAATGAGCTATAAGCTATGACTCTTTTGCAAAAAATCATATCAAATGAGCTATTACCAAAATCTTAATTTTTGATCATTTTAAATAACTTATCATCCTAATCACTTAAAATAAATATTCATGCAATTACTCCTCCAAATTCTATTTATAGAATTCATTTATAATTGAGATGCCTAAAAATTGACCCAAATAAACATGGATATCGAAAGAAAATTAAGTCCAAATTAAATTGAGGATAAAAATTGATGGAGGTTAAAGAACAAAAAAGAATGGCAATACAAATCAAAGTAGCATCATCAGACGGTTGAGAATGAATAAAACAAGATTGAAAGTCTTACGATGCGTTTGTCAAAAGTGGGACCTCATCTCAATAAGAAGAACGTTAGAAAAGCACTGTAAAAGTGAAATCGAAAGCAGAGGATCTTTTCCCTTCTCTCCAAATTTCAGACCGTTGAGAAATACCAAATCCCTTTTTTCAAAACCCCACAAATATTTACCTTTTCAATTTTATCTCTTCCATTCATTCAAACAGAGCTTCCTCATCCTTCAACAATGGCGGACAAATTCGACCAAACCCATCTCCCATTTCACTCCATCGACCCCAGATCCCTCCTCCTCTACCACAACGCCGCCGCCGCCGCCCCAATCCCTCTCCGTCTCACGGCGGAGACTTTTTCCATGGAAAGAGGGCCCAGGTACAGAGCCTACGCACAGCTCAGAGAAGCCAAGCTCCGATTGAGAAACGCCGTGTACCGCGACGTGGAGCCGCCGGAAAAGTCCACTCCGCCGGCCAAGAAGCAGGTGAGATTCGTGGGTATGGAGACCGCTCGGAAGAGGCCGGCGGCGGTGGCGCAATCGGTGCCGGATTTCTCTGCTGTACTGAGGAAGGAGAATAGAAGGCCGCCTCCGGGGCTGTCGCCGGTGATGGAGACGAAGACGCCGCCGGGGAAGAACGGCATTGGGGGGATGATGTCGGCGAATTCGAGAGGGAGTAAGTCGGCGAGTGCAGCGGGGGAGAAAAGGGGCGGCGGGTTGGCGGCGGTGAGGAAGAGCTACGCCGGATTCGAGGAGCTGAAGGGGTTTTCGACGGCGGCGGCGAACGCCATTAATGGTGAAAATAGGAGAGGGGGAGTTAGGAGAGGGAAGACAGTGTTGGGAGTTAGACAGATTTGATGATTGTAACTAAAGAAAGAACAATTTGGGGTTCTGATTTTTCTTTGGAAGAATTGTTTTGTTTTTATTTTGTTGTTGTTGTTGAATTTTGGAGGGAGCTTTATTCTTTCATTGTAATGGATAATTTGGGATTATGGATTGTGATTGTATTCAATATAGATGTTTCTGAATAAATTTTCAAGTCCAATTATCACAATAGTTTTAATATGAATTGAGCTTCTCACATTAACAGAATCTTTGTTGTTAATTATACTTTGTTACTAAATCATAAATGAATATTGTTGATACAAATTCAGCTACTCATTAAATAATCAATGAGTATTAATTTTTGAAGTTCCAAAGTCCTCTGAGTTAATCTATGCTTGTGTTTTAATTTCACCTCTAAAATTAAAGTAGATATACTTTATTTTAGTCCAATTGCAAAATAATATTATTTTAATGGACCTCACAATTTATCTATTCCAACATGCCATAAATGATGCTTAATTAGGAGACAATGTCAATAATAAATTTATTAGGCAAATTTAAATAAAGAGCTAAAACAAAACAAAGTAAGCATGGATATTTTTTTTTTTAATTCAACAATATATTCATAAACTCTTAGTTATAAAAAGAGCTCATTTATAGTTGGCACAAACACTAGAATTATTAGAAGATAATAGAGTTTGTAAAAAAAGATTTTAGATGAAATAAATATAAAAACTTGAAGAATCAAGAAAAAATTGAAAAGTATTGAATTTTTGCATCAATAATAAGCTGCTTGAATAAATGTTAGAACAAGAATCCCCACTGCAAAGATTATAGGGAGTTGTTTTGTGCAACTTTGACAAAGCCTGCTTCCAAAATTAATCAAGAACAATGGAAGCCCCAAATGCACATCACAGTTTACATTTCTTTTAACCTTAATCCAATCATTTTTGTACACAAAAAGACTTACAAAACCTACACTACCATGACATTCAAGATCGTCCCTTCCTACAACTCCCAAAGCTCTGTTACAATTTCCTCAACCAATATTTGAAATATTTCCCCATCAATTTCAGCCCCACTCTCCAACTCTTCAATGCTAAAATCACTCCATTTCCCCAATGAATTACTCATTTCCCATTCTACTATTTCATCAGTCATCATCCCTACAAACTGTCCCCATTTCTTGACCTCCTTCTCGACGTCTCGGATTAATCCTCTTGCGTTTGGCGTTGGGGATGTTCGGTTCCAGGCGTTGGATCCACGGTAGTAGAGCTTGATGTGTTTCGAGTCTAGGCATTCTATCAGACAGTCGAAAAGAAACCCTCTTAGATGGTTTACCTCCTTGCTGTCCTCTAGGCTGCTGATGTCGCTGAAGTTCGTCCACATTTCGCACGTGAATGTTTCCAGTTCGTCGACAAAAAGTGGCATGGTGAGAAGGTTGTCTTCATCCTTGCCGAACAAAATTTCGGTGTTGAGCATAACCTCTTTCGCATGAGCAAGCTTACTACCTGACAATCTGATGATATTGGTAAGGTTGTAGCTTTGCAGTATGCTGGATATAGCATTGAAGACTTTGGTCAACCTTTCGCTTCCGACACTCCATTCGTTCAAGGAGGTTGCGGAATCTAAAAGCTCGGTTTCAGGTTCAGACAGTTGCGACAGATCAATGGAACATTCGACAGACTCGGCTCGCATTCGGCATCCTGTGATGTAAAAGAATGTCATAAAGCTACTAATTTTACTCTCAGTTCTCACATTCACATGGAAGATTTCACTCTTTATCATTTATAGATACAATAAAATTCTAACCTGAACTCTCGTCCATGCTACTGGACGAAAATGAAGCTTCGAGAACGGAACCAGGGCTAAGATGATCTCGTCCGTTGGATGTTTTTGGGAGTCTCTCTTCATTCGAATCACCCTGAAAGACAGGAATGAAATCCACATCAACCAAAGTAACTTCTTTCTTAAGTATCCTTTAGAGAATAAGATGATGAAATTACCAAGTGTCTGATTCCTGTGGGCTCAATTTGATAGAACAACAATGGCAGTTTAATTGAAGTCAATGGAAAAATCACAAGAAAGACACGGTTAAACGAAAGAATAGGCAAGAAGTATCGAGACCCGTGTCCCGGATCAAGTCACAATCCAAACCTTAATTCTTTTAGGAAATGATAAATAAAAGAAGCTGGCATAGCCAAATTGACAAGCCAGCAAACCATGAAATCAAATTCAGATCAATTTTGTAAGATCATATCTGGTGCCAATGCAGCTTGAAACAAAATACTGCAAACAGGTATTTAATTTAGGTATCTGCTTAATGTCATTTTCAGTTTTAAGAAAACCCAAATTTAACTATGCATAGACTCAAGAAACAAAGCTTTAAAATGTTCAGTGAGTTAATTGAGAACTAAACTAGGAACATTTTTACAATCAACTTTCATGAAAAATCAATATTCCAACGTTTTTAAATCTAAGAGGATTAAGATATAAGACCTACCTGTTGGTTGGATGCAATAGTTTTCTAACCAATAAGTAATTCACACATGAGAAATGAAAAAACCCAAATGTGTTTTAAACTACTGTGACTCAATTATTCGATAAAGGGCGTCGTTCTGATAGTCATTGAAGTTTAGTTCTTTTTGGGGCATCAGGAGTTTTCTATTACAAATTCTTCATGCAATAATTTTCCACAAGCATAAGTGTGAAGTGAACCAGGAAAGAGATAACAATATATAGTGAGGAAAATATAATACATATATAGGAAACAATCACAATGTAAAATTGAATGCTTTGTAAAAAAGAAAAGGAGAGGTGTTTCTTACACAGTAAGTTACGTCCATATTGACTGTGGAACCCTCCAAAGAAGCTTTCCGTGCAGCTGCTACGGCTTCTATCAGTTCCTGAATGATTATAGACGCGGGTTTCTTCCCCGATGCCGACTCGTCATCTCCTTGAGAAGTTAATTCCTGTAATTTTTGTTCAAGGATATCTAAGGCATCTCCTCCAAACAAGGTTGGCTTTTGGGAAGACATATTGCTTTCATTTGCCAAACTCTCGTTCATATTCGTTGCAACTACAGTTTTCGGCTTAACGGGAGAATTAAACATGAAAGAAACATTGTCATTGCCCCCTTTGCAGGCTCTATCAGCAGCGTCTCTGTGACCAGCTAATCCATTACCGGCACAAGGCTGCTTCGAGGGGAGAGCTTTCCGTTCAAGCCGTGAACTTGTTCTAGACAGTTTATCAGAATGAGAGGATCGTTGTTTCGCAGCAGGTGAATCAACAGAAGCTTTGCTTTCAGCTTGTCCACTCGAGTGACCAGTCCTCCTTTTCCTTGGTGACGTACGAGACTGTGATGAGAAATCTTCGCCTCCATTAAAAGACTTCCTTTCTAGACCAAACATAGAATTTTCCACCTCAACAGGCAGCTTCCCTCTGCTGCAGCCATTAAGGTTTCGATTTAAGGCAACAAAATTCTTATTCCCACTAACAGCACTTGCAGCTGATGTGGTTCTTCTGCTCTGAGGAATACTCGACTTTGACTTCGATATCATCCTATCTCTGACTAATGTCAAATGATTTTCAGATCTACTGTAATGCTTGACAATGTTAGATTCATTTGTTCTAAGCTTGAATTGTTGGCTGGACGGTATGGATGACGAACATGGAGGTTCATTGTTCAGAGGCATTCTTTCTGCAATAGTATCGGCATGGGATATTATAATGCCCTTAGATTCATTATGTTTGTTCAGAGGCATTCTTTCTGTACAAGAATCGACATGAGATTTTATATAGCCCTTAGACTCATTATGTTTGGATGCAAAAGTTTTAGGTAGATCACAATGCGTTTGGAGGACATCGTCTCTTTCTCGCATGAGGGGCAATTCAGGGATTATTGTTTTACTCATTCCTGATCCCTGCAAAGAGGCTTCACCATAAGTTGAATTGAGTGGTAGAGTTCCAGATGGATATTCTTCCACACTAGGATTGAAGACCTCAACTTTCAGCAAACTATTGCAATTTTTACATGATGTCTGCCCCATGAAGGTCTTTGAAGAATCATAACCTTCCAATGGCACAACTCCGATTTCCCTTGATATAACATCATTAGGAGAATAGTGCATAGACTTTGGAAGTGTGATAGCAGATTTAGCTCTGTTAGAAGCCTGCAGACCAGGCTCTAATATTTTGCTAGCAACGTCAATCAACCGCGAGGCTCTAGACACAGTCCTCCCTGAGGCAAGCCTTGGACTTTTTGCCGACGAAGGAAGTTTTGGAGGAGGAGGATGTTTCCTCGATCTCGACATAACACTCTTATACTGCATTACCTCAGCTCCTATTCGTCTAATCGCCTTTCCCTCCTCCTGTCCTGTCTTTTGAAGCTTTAAAGGCCTTGCTTCACTTTTTGCAATTGTTTTGTCCAAATTCACATCCTCCAATATATTCTTTTCCACATTATCACAAGAATTAGAAAGACCGGTTTTCTTCGACCTATCTCGAGCAGGCATGGATTCAAGTCCCATGAGCCTTGCAACCAGTCCAGGTACTCGCATTTCATTCTTGTGCTCTATATCAGTACATCGATTTCCATTCTTCTTGACACTCGGGAAACCACCTCTATTTTCATCAGCAATCTATCGCTCGACGACAAAAGAGTGAAACTATGAGCTTAACAATAAAACAAAATTACTAAAAGAACAAAGAGACGACTTAAGTATATAAAAGTAAATACCAGATGATTTTTTGAAGCTGGCATCTTTTCACCTCCCTTGAACTTAGTAGCTTGTTTTGTACGAGCTAGTGAAACACAACATAACCAGATTCAAACTTCAAATTAGAATGCTGATAAGGCAAAGTGTAACACAAGCAACTAATCATCTTAATTAACCAAGAAATAGAGCTTCGCCCCATCAGGGCACCGAAGCTCATTTCATGGCCCCAACCTGAGAGACAACAAAAAATTTACAACTAAGCTCACTCGTGAGTTTTTAACCTGGCCACCGCTTGGGGCAAACACAAGCAACTCAACTACTACTAAGTGTGAATGAGAGAAAAAACAGTAAACAAAACATTTCTCATAGAAAAGAAAGACAACCTGGAGGAAGCAATTTCATGGAGAAAAGCCTCTTCTTAGCCAACCTCCTGTTCCAATCAAAGAGCTGAAAGAAAATACCAGCACAGCCACCAGGCTTCTGAGTCTTCTTCTCAGAAATAGCCAAACAAGACAATGATTTCCCTGTATTGTCCATTACTCTCAAACAAAACTCCAACAGAATCACAACACTCTCAACCAGCTACTCAGTCTAATCCCTCAACCCCCAAAACCCATTCGCCCATTTCTTCCCTTCAAAATTAGTAGCCATCAAAAGAACCCAAAAGGGAGTACAGAAATGGGTTTGAAACGCAACGAAACAGGTTTCCCAGAAAGAAAAACAAACAAGCAGAAAATGCAAAAAACAGAGGGCCGTACAATAATGGAGAAACGGGGCCTGCAAAGAAGAAAACAAAGAATCCCAGAAAAGGGGTTTGAGAGAAAGGAAAAACAAAAGCGGAGGAGGCAGGAAGGCAAGCGCTAGAAAACAAGGGAGTGACAGTGGCAAGCAAGACCACATAAAAGAGGCAGAACAGAGTAATTCCCCTGTCTCAGAAAAAGCCCATCATCTTATCTTCCACACGCAACGGCCATAAAGGAGCACGAAATCAGAGTCATTATCAGAATGAAACAGAGGCAAGAACAAGGGCGAATTGAAAACAGAGCGGGGGATGAAGGAGAATCTGAGCAGAGGCCTCAAAAGCGGCGAAAGGGGAGGAAACGGGGAGGACGACGTCGTATAATCTCGAGAACCAAGAGAGAATGAAGCTGCTCGAGGTCTGAAACTTTGCTTTGTTGTTTTCTCTCTCCTCTGTAAAACTCCAGATATAGAGAGAGAGAAAAATGGAGAAATTTGCAGAGGGGGAAGAAGGTTGTGAAAAGGCCACGCGCAGGGGGCGGAACTACGGAGACGACGACTCTGTTCATTTGTTTTTGTTTCTCTTTTCTTATTAAGATAATATTTTTGAATTGGCAGTAGATGACTTTTTTTTTTTTTTTTTTTTTGTAATAAAATGAGAATGATTGAAAGTTCGGTGTCATTTAAAAAAAAAAAATTATTGGTAAATGGGTCGATTTGATTAACTTACTGTATAAAATATTAATAGTATGTTGTTTGTTTTATAAAGTGAGTTGACATTGATTTTGAAATTGTGAAAAATGTTTAGTATTATGTAGGATCTATTTTTCTAACCATCCTATGGGTCATATATTTTCAATAAAATGATAATGCACAAATTATCTCACAAAATTTAAGGAAAAATAGAGTATAGTTGTAAGCGAATTTGTACGGTATAGCAAATTTTCTACTCTACATTAGAATTATAGCAAATTTTTAAAAATATTATAAATATAGTAATTTCTTTTTATAGACTTATCAAACATTATTGATGGAGTCTATCGGACGTTATTGATGAAGTCTATAGGTCTGATTTTACTATATTTTTAAAAAATTACTATTTATATAATTTTTTTATCTTATTATAATATACATGCAAATTCTCTTAGTTGTAATGCCAATAGTAAAATATTCCATTTTGAAATGAAACAAATTCAAACTATATTACAAATGTATTTTTTCTCAAAATTTAATTGAATAAAAAAATAAAAATAAATAAAAAGAGAGAGTGTGTGTGTGTGGTTGAATTGTCTCATGCCAATGCCGTTGAGTCTACGTCGACCTGTCCATTGGGAACCCCATTTTCAAACCTTTTTAAAAAATCATGGCCCTCTTTTTCGAAAATCCACGCGCCTGTGACTACCATAAACCCTTCCTACTCGCCCTCCATACTCCATAACAACGTTTATCTAATTTTTTATTAATTTATTTCTTATTTTTAATCCTAACATTTTCCCATCACAATCGGACTCCTGTCGGTGCTTCCACTTCCCACTAGATTATTTTTCTTTCCTTTTTCTAATTAATCAAATCCACTTTTTTTTTCCTTTAGATTTGTGTGTGTGTGTGTTTTTTTTTTTTATAATAATCCAATGAAAAAATAATTAAGTTGAGGTTTTTGTTTTGTTATTTATTCCGAATAGGTCTTTACTAGTAAGGACTCAAGACATACTTACTACATTTATATATACACAATTTTTTGAGTTAGTATATATTTTGGGCTTGAGTTTTTATTATTTTTTTAAGCCCGTAAATTTATGGCTACAAATTTGAGTAAGTATGACTTGAATCCTTACTAGTAATGATCCAAGTATTACTCTTTTATTTCCATTCATGTTTGGACATATATAGTACTAATGAGTTGCATATGCTTGACATGTGTCAGACACTTGAAGGGAAGTTTGGTCGTATGAATATAAGTTAATCAATTAAAAATATTGGTAACCTATTTTATAAGAAATATTTTAACTTTTTTGAAAAAAAGATAAATATTTTCAACTTTCAATCACGGAGGAAAAGAAGGGTGGAGACATGACAAATTGAAATGATTGGATGAGAGATTTAAAATACATAGAGAGCTTTAACATGTAGACTAAAATGTTTTCTTCAATAAATGTATCTTCAAGTTTTACCATTGTGTCCGATAAGAATCCTACCATTGTTTATATTAAAAAAGTCAATAGTCTAACAAATATGTATAAGATGGATAAACTATTTCTTTTATTATCAATTAATTTGAAGTAGATATTCATACTATTTAATATAATATTAGAGCCAAATTAAGTCAATATGACTATTAGGTCCAATAAAATAAAGTTAGAATTCAATTCAATATAGATGTATAGCTATGTCTTACTTTTTTTTTACCACTTAAGAGTTAATTGATTTAAACCTAACCTCTTGGTTACTCGATCGTACAAAATTCCATTAAAATTTGGTTTAAATTGACTTATATTTTGATTTTGTTGTTTAGTAAGAATCACTTTACTCACTTCATTTTTTTTTTTTTTTTTTTTTTTTTGGACTCGCCCCGGCTACATGTGATTAGGAAGCAAGCTAGCCCCTATATTGGCCTTTTGTCTTTTTAAGAAATGAGAAAAGTTTGAGAGGTAAAAAGAATAGTGTGTTGCCTTTTTTCCCTATATTTTTCACTTTGCACCATCAACACACAAAAGACAACTTATTTAAACCAAAAGTGAGGTTGGTGTCATCACCCAAACAAAAACTCATTGCCCTAAAAATTCGTTGGGGGATACCTAAGATTAGATAAAACGATATGAAACTTTAATTTTAGTACCGTGAGATGAGATGACGCGTAAAACTCTTATTTGAGATTTAAGTAGATAAGATGAGATGTATTTTGTATTTTTCTTTCTTTCATACCACCAGGAAGCCTAGCTTTCACAAATAAATAATACATGATCGACCGTGTTTCCCGTAAACTATTATGAGTTTGAGCTTGTATACATGTATTTTTTTTTTTTCTTTTTTCATTTGTTTATATCTTATAAAACTTCTTTTCAGGCGGCCACAAGTAACGAACTTTAGACAAACATGATCGTGATCAATAAACACGAGTTATATTGAACATATCTTCAATCAAGCTCTAAAGTTAACCGTCAACAAAATTATAGCTCAAACGACATGATCTAGTGACTTAGAAATTATGAGCTTGAATCTTATGGTTGTTGAAATAAAAAAAAAAAAACATAAAATCTAAAGCCAATTTTATGGGACAAAAATTTCAATTAGGTCCCCACATTTGTCTGTGTAATTGAATATTCTAAACATTGCGATGACAAGAAGAAGTGGCTGAGTGTAAAAATGGTCCACAAAGATTGGCAGTGGAAAAATTTGTAAATCATATATGCAATAAATATAACAATAGTGAGCTCAACAGTTGCTTTCCCAAGCAGATTAATGAGGGATTAAATGAACATAAAAAAGCAAAAACAAAGAAAAATGGTCCATTCTGTTTCAAAGGAAAAAAAGAAAAGAAAAAAAGAAAGGGAAAATGGTCCAAATAAATTGATTCTCCTTATTTTTTATTATCTCTTTGATTTTATTTTCAATTACTCGCACCCTTTTCAGCCTTTGCAGTCCCTTTCTTTCTATCATTAAAAAAAAAAAAGTACCAAAAAGCTCAATATGATTGGATGTAATTTCATGTGAATTACAGTATTTGGATAGAGTTGAATGCAAATGATTACGCTAATTTAATTACATGATTGAAAAGATGGATTTTACACTATTTATGATTTTAATGATAAAGTGTTACATTAGTTTATGTTAAATGTTAGATGTTTTTTTTTTTTTTTTTTTTATAATAATTGGGAGTTGAAGGAGACTCGAACCCAAAATCTCTAAGTCATTAGGTGAGCATTAAATGTTAGATGTTTGTTGGTATGTTTCGGTTGAAGTTGGAGGAATAAGGTAGACTCATTGGGACTTCTTTTCACAAATTTGTATACTTAGAATACCAACCGAAAACCCCTGAAATGATCTGTAGAATATTTTATTAAAAAAAAAAAAAAAAAATCCACAAACTAGTCGTCATGGCACCTGAGATGTAACTCAACACATCTTTCCACATAAAACTGAACAATTTAAAGTGATATAAAAAAGTTAGATATGATACAAAACCTTCTAACTTCATAAATTCAAACTTATATGTCTAAATCATCATCCGGGTCCTCATCAGAATCTGGCATCTCATCATCTGAATCGCGGAAATATACGATCTCGCCCTTTCCCGATCCTTCATCCTTGCCTTCATTGCTGGTCAAGAGAGGGGTATCATCATCTTTGCTTTCGGCAAGAGATCTTCGACCGTCGTATATATTTATCGGTTTACCATTTCCTATAATAAGAGTCACCGTTGTGAAAAGAAAACAGTAAGCAAGAAAGAACAGTTAGTCAGTATAGAATCTAGCTGACAGGACAAAATGCAGGTAAGAATTATTTGCAATATGCAAAGATAGGGCGTCGACAATCTGAACCTTGATGCTCGAAAGGAAGAACAACTCTGGCCCTGTCAATTAGCTCTTTCTCTGACAACTGAAGATTGAACTGCACCTGAGGGAAGAAGTTGCACAGTATGTAAACTTCTCAGAAAGAAGTTACAATGATTATACAATTTACGACAACCGTGAATCCAAACCTTGACACATCAATGCTCATTCCTTACATACAATATCATTCATCGCTTTGCCCCACTACATATTTGGGGGCACCCGTGCCTGTCCCAAAGCATGGACCCAAGAGACAATAAGAGATGTTATAATTAATCTCACTCATGAATTTCGAACATGTACCTTGGAGATCCCAAGCCTCTATCAGCGAGGCTGCTCCTTGGAGACATCATTTGTCTTCCTATGAAATTCTCTTTCTTATTCCTAATTGTATAAGCCTTAGTGACTCAATAGTAGCTAGGGAAAGATCGGGCATGTAAAATATAGATCTTCTTCATGTTTGTGCATTTAAACTTGGAAGAAGACTATAATGGAGTATATATTTATTTATTTTTGAGAAAAAGGGTTTTTCAACAAAATCAATATTTCTAGAATAATATTAGATGATTAAAAGTATTTTCTTAAAAAAAATATTAATAGATAAGAAGCCTCGAACATGATCTATTCTATAGGTTGTACTATTGTGTCCTTGAGTTCTAAGTAAATAAGAAGCATTTTAAAAATTGGTTTAGTTTGAAATCTATTTGTCAAGAAACAGTTGAGAGAGAGATTATCCAAAAATGATTAAAAAAAAATCTTCCAAATATGTAGCAAGAAAAAAAACACACTTTGAATTAATAGAGAATAATGCAACAAAAAACATTTGTTATTTAATGCACATTTTTAAAAGTGTAAGGTATAATTTCTTTTTTCTTTTGCTTTGTCAAGTGCTTAAACTTGTTCCAAACTAACCCTAAATTTTGAGAATAAAATAACTCCTTGTACCGAAAATTCCATTTTGATGCCAACAAGAGCATAGCTCTACCGGCATCTTGTACAACCTAATAAATTATTAACCATGAGATTACAGGTTCGAATCCCCTTTCCCCCAATATTGTTGTACAAAAAAAAACAAAATACCATTTCGATAATTTTCCAAAATTTCAAGAATCAATTTTTGGGAAACAATTGAAAGATAAACTAACCTTAGGTACAAGCCCTTGATAGATGGCTGCATCTTCGGATGAACTGGACGTAAATTTGATGCTCGATTGCTCAACAATAAAATTTTCACACTAAGCATAAAACATCAAGAATATATTGTTAACCAAAAGTTTCAGGTGTAAATACCAAAAGTTTTGGAAGAGAACAAGATTTACAATTACTCGCACGCGTCCATTTCTGCGTTTAATCCGCACATGAAACCTCCCTTTCGTAGAGTTGTGATCAAGATTGGAACTATCCAGATTGCTCCTGTTCACAAATGGGGATGTAATTAATGGCTCAACTGCGGCTACCATTGAGGACATATATTCAAGAGCAGCTATAGCTTTTTCCTCATGAAGGTCTTCATGTACCAACCAAAATGTACTTGAAACCTTATCTACAATCACATGAAAACAGTAAAAACAGGATCAGTAAGAACAAGAGCTATCAAGAGAAGAAATACTAATTATAAGTTATAACTATTGAGATTTGATTTATTTAGCAGCAATACTTTGAGAGTTTATCTATGAATTAAAAAAAAAAAAAATAGGAAACAAAAGCATTTTGATTGAATAAGTGAAAGTTCTATATAACTGTCTATAGAAAGAGAGAAGGGGGAGAAGAAAAAGCCAAATACAAATGACCAATCAATGAGCAAAATACTGAGGGAAAGTTGGTAGATACGAAGCCCAATATTGTGAGAAAACAAAGAAACGAGTAGATGTTAGATGGGTTTGTAAGGTGTTTTCTTCATAGCCATAAATCCTTAGTATGTTGCTAGCAAGCCAAATTAGAAGCTCATGTGTCGAGCACCAAAATCTGTCAAATATGGCTATTTTATAGAGATACATCATACACCCAATATAATAAGAGAAATAGAAATTCTGATGTTGTCCAGGGATAGTTATTAGGAAAACCTCCCAGCAATGTATGCCGACTAGATCTAGAAAGAATGTCACAGTGGTGTCGGAGCTGGCAAAGAACTCCATTCGTTCTTTGGTGACAGAGGAGCCACGCTCAGGAGAGTCATACGAAAAGACGAGTGCCACATCGATGAAGGAAAATGGCATCCCAATGAAGCCATAGGGAAGAGGAGGATGTGAGAAGAAAGAGGCCAATAATTTCAGACGTCGGAGTTCAGAGATATGAGGTCGATGTTTTTAAAAGCTCAAGGCGCAATATCCTACTAGGTTAGGTGCAAGACAAAAACAAACACGTGCCTTTTTTTTGTGAGACGCACTCTATATTAAAGAAGATTCATAAAGAAGAGATAATATAGTTGGAATAAAATTATTAAAAAAATACTCTAAGGGTTTGTAAATGTTACTTTTTTTAATTGATAAAGAACCAATTCACTCCACTTTCTCTCCAAAACACCTATCTCCAAACAACTATTTCATACCTCCAAATCACTCCACTTCCTCTTCCTCCTCCACTTACTCTCCTCTCCTCTTATCAACACCAAAATCCAATCACCCCCCAAAAAAAACCTAGATGCAAAGATTTTTGCACCAAGGGTTAGCTAAACTTATTATTGCGCGTCTAGAGCACATATTTTTACACGAGCCTTGCCAATTCAAGGCAATGTGCTCAAGGTACAAGGCAAGGCGCTAGACCTGAGCCTTGAGCCTAGGCATGCCCGCCTGATTGAGATTTTTAAAACACTCGATAAGGCACATATGATGTGAGGCAAAAGGAGAGAAAGAGAGATGGTTATCGAGATTGGAGTTAAGAGAGAGGGTGTGGTTCTGGAGAGCATGTGACAGACGGAGCCCCCATCGTCGGTGGTGAGAGGTCCTTTCTTCTCCTGGCGCTTGAGGAGTTGGAAGAAAGAGAGTTGTGTTAGGGTTCCCTTGGAGAGAGTGTTTAAAGAGAGAAAAAAGTTAGAGAGAGACTATATTATATCAATACCGTTGCTTCGAAGATTGCTTAAAAGACCAGCAACTGCTGATGTAGATGAATGTCTAAACATATCTGTTACCTGATGAATTAAAAATGAGAAAGTAAAAACATCATTAGTTGCAAATGGAAATAAAGAAGAATGCAAAAAACTACAAAACTTATCCCGATGGAATCTACTTAGCAGTAAACTAAAAAACGAAAAGACTCATCAAATGATGTAGATTGTTTATAGATATTTCTTCCATCCACACTTCAATCAAGACTCAAGAAGAAAGTATTAACGTTCAACACAGAACCTAGAAAGGAGAATACTCAACAATTTGATAGAGATAAAATTGGAAAACAATCCTCCAAAGTTCGGTATAGTTAAATAAATTTAATATGTAATAAATGCACCAGAAAAGAAATTAGCAGCATAGTATAGGAAACTGTGGGGTTCAAGTTTGCTCATAGATAATACTATAGGTTCTTCCCTTGATGTACCTAAACCATCACATGTCATGAAAGAGAGAGAAAGTGAACATACAGAGTCTATGGCAACACAAAAGCGTGTCGTTCCTTCTCCAACAAATCCTGCTAGAACATTCAAATTTAACTCAAAACATTTTCCTTGCAAAACCAGCCAAGAAAATCAAAATCCTGTACTCTTAATTAAGATTATAGTCATACCTTTTCCAAGGTTAATAATTAAAGAGAATAGGTTATCCATATCCCTCACATTTGTACAAAGATGAGACAAATTTGAAACTTCTTGATGAAGATTTGAAATTTGTTCACCCCCCATAAACCGTTCCTTCCAACCAAGGGGATCTGTATAACAGTCCAAAATTTGAATCCTATAACACAAATATAGTCAAATGAACTTGCACTTAAGAAATACCAGTAAAGGAAAAAAAACATTGATACGGAATATGAAAGTTAGTTTACAGAATAACAAGACTCGTTACGCCCCTCATGATCAGGAACAATAGTTGTTGCTAGCTACATTGCAGTGTCATGTTTGCCGAAGTTAATATTAACATTCTACTTGCAGAGTTTGGTGCCAATTTTCAAACCAAAAAGTAAGAGAGAACGTTAAGAAGATATGGAAAAAATTCGTGTGGTCTAAGATATTATCTTTAAGCTAGGTGATATGCTTTTGGATATAGTAGTAATTTAAAACTGAACCATTATCGAGTAGCCTACTGGCCATGAAGGTCTTCAATAAAGTAACTAATAGGTGATGAGTTCTGGGAGCCACCAACCTAGAAATTAATTTCCTACGATGTTCCTTCTAGGATCAGATGGTATGTCTTGTGATAATAGTTGTCCTATTAAAAAATGTAATTTAAAACTATATTCACTAAGACAACAAGGGACAGCCCTGAGGGCCTGAGGCTATGGACTTCGAGGTATGCTCCCCCGGATGTTCTTGGTTCAAGACCACTGGTAAACACTTCAACTAGAAAACACTTGCGTATCCCGGGTTTGAGTTTCGTTGCAAGAATTTTCTCAGAAATTGAACTACTAAAATCGGCAATGATGCAAGAATTTGCAAGGATAAGTATACCATTTATCAGACGATCCAAAATCCACCCCTCTCTTCTTCAAGAGCTCGACATAATACGCCGGGCTTCGAGAGAGCGTAAGTAAAACGAGGCCGCTGATATAAAATCAAAGCAAAGAGGAAAAACAAATCAACAAAACTGCGAAATCTGATTAATGGCATGCGTAAAAGGGAATAGAACTAACCGAGACTGCGATTTAGCGGCCGAAACATAGCTGGAAAGCTGCACCAGAACGTGGGCAAATGCGTGGAACCCGAATGGCGAATTGATGGAGTCCTTTATGGTGAGAGCAGGGGCGAGCTCTCCCGGCAAGGCGCCGTCTCGAAGTGATCTGCAAATAGAGTCCGCCATTGTTGGCGATGATTTTAGAGCTCAACTGAATGGAGGATTAGGGTTTAGGGTTTGTTTGGGTTTGGCGGTTCGATTGGAATGGAATCCGGAATCCAAACCGGTGTCTGGTTCGGTTTTCATTCTTGTTGAAAATTAGTTACTTACAAGATTCGATTTTGAATACTAGTTTTTCTTTTTCTTTTTTTATTCAATACATCCCGAGAATGAGAGATTGAACATGTAATCTTATGGTTATTAAGTCTATAAGATGCTCACCTCAGGTTGGTTAATACCGGATTCATTAGTTGTTTAGTTATTTCAATGAATTATTTTGATAAGTTAAAAAAATAATGATTATAAAAAAATTATTAGTAATGAGAAATTATTTTTAGTAGTGATAAATGATTGATTTGAAATGAAAAGTTGTTTTTAATAGTAAAATAAATAATTATTTTGAATAATTACAAATAAAAATATAATTTTTTAATGAAGAATTGGTAAATCTTCTTCCAAATCCTCGTTAATATGGCAAACAAACACTTCCTTACGGTGGTGTTTTTGCTTCAATCGATCAGGTTTGTTGTTTCTTCATTGCCTTAAAATCACTTTCCCTTCTTCAATTCCTATATCGAACGCTTCTCATTAGCCCCACAAAAACTCTCTTCTTCTTCACCCCCAAATTTTAGAGTTGGAACAAAACTCGTCCGAAAGAAAAGAAAAAAGTTTAAGAAAAATAAAATGAGAAAAAGTTAAAATTTAGTGTTTTTATAGTTAGAAGTTACTAAAAATTTAGTCTTTGTAATTTGATCAAATCTAAACATTAGTTCCTATCGTTTGTAATTACCATTAATTATACATGAAATTTAGGTATAACTATTTGGTTTTTTAAATTTAAACTTATTTTTGTTCAATTTTTCTATGTGTTTCACTTTTTTTACAAATATTGCATTTATCTTCTTTAAAAAAAAAGTATAGGAATGTTAACAAATTTTCACAACACCAAAACAAGCTTCTAGATTACTTTTGCTAATTAATATTAATATGAACAGATTTGCAATTATTTTCTTAGTTTGACCTACTATTGAACTTTTCCCTTTTATTTTTTTATATGATTGTCTGAGGCAACTTGCGTGATTGTATTGTGCCACATAGATTGTATTATTAGTTTGCATGATTGTATTGTGCCACATAGATTGTATTATTTCTTAAGTTACATCTAACCTAAATATTCCTTATTAAGAGAATACGTGTTCAAAATTCCTTAGCCTAAAATGTGTTGAACCTAAAAATTAAAAAAAAAATATATAAAATTATAAATTTTCTTATAAGATTATTTAATTAATTTTTACCCTAACTTATACGCAGGAATTCGTTTTCGGAAATATCTAGAAATGACACCTATCATTACAAAATTAAATCAGAATTTTTGATAAATTGAGAGAAGTAGTGGCTTAAATGTCATTGTATTTCAACCATATATATAGCACACAAATATAATAAACCCTAGAAAATACAAACAGTATTAAAATATAATAAAATTTAGAAAATAGATAGAGTCTAGGAAAGAGATAATTCCTAACAAATTTGGTAGTAAATCTAGTTCTATATTATGATCATAAGTTCGTGAGGTAAGTATTGCTCTTCTGAAAATGTAATATCTTCGAGCTCACTGGAAACTCGCCAGAAAGCCGTAGTCGTCTTCACCGACAGACGTTATTATCCATCAACAATTACTAACCCAAAGACGCATCCTTTGTTCAAACCTTTTTCATTGGCCATCTTCATGGAAATTTTGTACGCATCAAATTCTGCTATAATTAGGATTTTTATTATTTATATTTTGAATGAGAATTTATGGAAAATTAAATAAATGGACAACTTGATTTTTGTTTAAAAAAGTAATATATCTTTATATTGTGGGGTTTGTGTCCAAGATTTAAAAATACTCTTGAATTAAATAGTTGTGTTAAAAATGCACTTAATTTTAAATTTGAATGAAATTTGGATGGAAACCTGTCGACGGAGGAATTTTTAGCCAATAAAAATTGTCTTTTCATGAATGATAAAATTTAATTAACTTTTGGACCAATTACAAATTCATATCCCAAATTTAATTAACATCTGTCTCTAGGCCAAGCATTGAAAGACACCGAATGATGTCTACAAATTAATGTCACAAGTAAGTATCGAAGCTAGAACTTTGAGAAGAGCACACTTTCAAAACCCAAGCCTTCATCCATTGTGCTCGGACAGTTAAAAATTCATGATCATTGCTCAAAAACATCCATCCTTACTTGATTATCCTAATAAATTGCAATGTAACCAATAACAAAAAACCACAGCACTTAAAAGAATTACTCTCTCCAAGATTGGGCACAAATTGGCAGCCATAAGAGGAGGGAAGAAATCGGGCAGAAGTATAGGATAACGTAATTAAATCCAACTCTTTCTCATATGCCAACATGTTTTCTCCTTCAGTTAAAAATCAGCCAACAGCTTACCCGAACCATGTTTAATTAAACCAATGTTCTAGGGAACTCGAATTCAATCTCTTCCACTTGCACGTACACACAATATCTATATCTATTTGTAATTAAATACATCACTTTTTCGTCTTCCAACACGTTTTCTCCCTACTAACCAACAGCGATAACCGAACAGCGTGTTTCGTTAAACCGATGTTCTCTAAGCAACTCCAATTCAACCTCTTCCACTAGTGAGTATGATAATAGGCAGTAAGGAAGCACAAGGGGAGCAAATTAAGATGCACAATGCAAGGTATTTTAACTAAACTCTGTTCATTTCTACCAAAAGACATAGCATACTAAATGCTAGTCCAACTAAAGTTACTAGAGAACCAACAAGATGGAATTCTTTGAAATCAGAATAAGCAAGCTTTAGATTAACATACAGTCAAACACGTTTTGGTGGCGCATATTGCACACGCTCCTCTTCACATAGATTCTGCAGAAAACAATAGTGTGAAGAACATATAAGAACTTTAGAAAGTTATATATATTCACCAACTTAGAAAACCATAGTAAAATAAAACATTTCAAGTACAGGACTAAAACAGTTCATGTTTTGCATTATGACACAAAAACATTCATGTTCAGGCATCTCTTGTCTTGAGAGTATAATTAATGAGAGCTTTGAAGATATTCCTCCCCAGCCTAGGGCTTGTCAAGCTACTATGCAGTACTTGCTGCTACATAATAGGTAATTTTGGATACTGACAAATTGACAAAACTAACTAGAAATCCGACAAGGAGAGTTTGGAAAGGGGAAATGGAAATGGTGTCACTAGAAGTTTTGTGTTAGAGTCCTAAGAGTTCAGTGTCTGGTGCTACAATAATTTTAACGAGATGCAAAAAAAAAAAGGATAGAAGGGGCCGCCGCGCCTAGGCTCTAACATTCAAGATGAAAGACAAAAAAATGTTGCTATTGGCACCCTGGCTCAAGGCGAAATCACATAATGGACAACAGTGCACTTTGCACCTAGGCACAAACTGCCGTGAAAGTTGAAACTCCAAGTATAAAATCTTTCATTTCTTTTCAGTGACACAATTTTCTTTTCTTTTCTTTTATTGAGATAGGAAATGAAAATATTTTGATTGACTGATGAAAAGTGTTACAATGCCTAAACAAATAGAGAAAGATGTCAAATAGAGAAGGATTAACCCAATATTAACAAGCTCGACCATATCCATGAAAAATTTAAGAAGTGTAAAAGAAATGTGATGGGGATTCAGCCAGACTTGTCGATCGATGTTGCAAGAGTAAGAGGGTTTATTTTGAAAAGAACGAAAGAACAATATAAAGTGGCATAAATAAACAATCTAAATTGTTGGTTGATATAATTAAAATTGTCCTAACCCACCAGCTTAAGATTTTGGGTTGATTGATGGTTTAACATAATTCAACGTGGTATCAGAATAGGAAGTCTTAAGTTCGTGTTCTTGCCAAATCGCTTCCTCCACAATTAAATTGAATTCCACTTGTGTCCCCAAGGGGTGGCATAGTGGTTGAAGACTTAGACTTCTTTGAAGGTATGCTCCCTTCAAGGTCCAAGGTTCGAGACTCACCTGTGACATTACTCTTTTGATGTCTCCCGGTGCTTGACCTAGGGACGGGCGTGGTTACCCTTGTTTCAAAATAAAATTGAATTCCACTTGTAGGGCATTTCTCAAATTTCTAAACTCACTAGAAATAAGAGGAGTGATGGTTGATATAAGTTTGCCCTAATCCACCAGCTTAAGCTTTTGGGTTAATTGGTGGTTTAACATAATTCAACACAAATAAAAGGGGAGCCCCTTGTGAAAAGGGTCTTCAATCCCAATAAAATGACAATTAAGAAATAATTATAAAAACACTAGGTAACTTAGGCCCGAACCCTTTACTTTCTCCTTTCTTGCTTCACTTGCAATTTCTTCAAGGTTGTTGTGGAATGCAAAGTATAATCTAAGGCCTTTTTTCAAATGCCCCAACGTTTTCCTTAATATTCAAGTTAATTTTTAAAATCTGAGTTTTCTTTTACCTGATATTTATTGTTTCTATTTTGGAAATGTGACTTACTCTGATTAAGAGGTTTGTCTGCCCATTGAGCTTTGAAACCAACTTATCTCAACCAAAGTGACCAGATGCCCTCCAATTCTACCAGGAAACCAATTTTTATTTCCCAATTCTGACTTTAATATTGGAAGTTACAGGCAAAAGAAGTTACTGAATTGATTATTAGGTCACAGTTCCACAATCCAAAGAATCAAAGAGAGAGAGAGAGAGTCGACTCCAGAAAAACGACCAACAATGGGCATATATATATTCCTGATGGCTTTGGCACAAGATAAACACAGAAGAACGGAATATGTAAGCAAGTCATGGTGAAATTTATGCTACGTAATGATTGCAAACCTGCAAATCTTCAGGGAGGGCCTCTGAGACTGCAAGAGTGTAGCAACCTGGGGCAAATCTTCCTGCAAGATTGGCAGAAAATATAAATTCTACAATCAAGTGTCAAAGCTACTTTTCAAAAAACACACACACACACAAAACTAGACTTTTTTTTTGGATAAGAAACAATTTCGTTAATGGTATGAAATTACAAATGTTGTAGTTACAAAAGTGATCTCCAACTATTTAGAAGGGAATCATAACTATAAGCAATAAAAGGTGGAGAAATTTTACACCACGACACCACCATAAACATCACTCATAGACCTCTTAAGCCCTTCAACTTCAAAGACCCTAACTATTCCTCACCCTCCCAATGTTCCATTTTTTCTCTTTTTAAATAAGCAGTTTGGTCTTCGGAAAATAATACATGAATGATTACAATCAATATCAATGGTCACATGTCATCTTCAGACGAACAAAGTCTTCATTTTTTAGTTACAAAATATTAATGGGAGGGGAGTAACGAAGAAGAAAGAGTCTCATATGGAAACAGTTAGCTTTACCAATTCGCAGCCATCTAGCAGCCCAACTTCTGGCAGGATCCATAACTGAAATTATCCTGCGAGGGATTCAAAAGAGTACAACAAATGGAAGTGAAATACAGAACGGTGAATTAAAAACGAATATAGAAACCATGATCATAATATTAGATGATATGAGGTTCCATCGCAAAACCAACCGGTAATAAGCCCTATGATCTTACAAAGGTTGTGAGGTCTCCACATCTTTCCAATGAGGAACAAGGTGGAGATCCTCAACATGCCCCCAAGATGATGCCTCTTTGGGCTCACCAATCTTGGGTTGGATCTGAAATTGTGGACCGAATACTCCGTTTGAGTTTTATGAGCTTCGATACTTATTAGATAACATGGAGTTCCATTTCAAAACCAATTAATAATGAAAGGGTAGCCCTAAAATCTTATAAAGGTTGTGAGGCCTCCTTACCTTTCTAATGTGGGACAAGGTGAGAATCTTCACCTTTCCAATGTGGAAGAAGGTGAGAATTCTCAACATGCCTCCACAAGATGGTGTCTCTTTGGGCTCACCAATCTTAGGTTAGATCTAAATTAGTGGGCCGAGTGCCTAAACTTGAGTTTAACGAGCTCTTATACTTATTAGATAATATGGGGTTCCATCTCAAAACCAATTAGTAGCCTATAATTGTTATAAACATTGCGAGGCGTCCTCACCATTCTAACGTCAACACATAAGCTAAATGTTACTTCTTTTAATATTTTGATAGAATCTATTAAAGTTCTATGTAAATTTTTTGAAGATGTCAATTGAAATAACTGAAACTATATGCCATGTCCAGACTTGAATTAAAGACACGATGAAAGCAAACTAGTTACTAAGGCCCTGTTTGATAACTATTTGGTTTTTTGTTTTTTATTTTTGAAATTTAAGTCTATTCTCACTCAAATTTCCTACAGTGGGTTCTACCTTCCTACAATATATCCATCTTTCCTTAAGAAAGTAGGTGAATACTAACCAACTTTTAAAAACAAAAACAAACTTTTGGGAGCTACTTTTTTTTGTTTTCAAATTTTAGTTTGGTTTCTAAGGTGAGAGGTATATATCCAAGTAAGAAAAAACATATGGTAAGACAGTTGTTATAGGCTTAAATTTCAAAAACCAAAAATAAAAAACCACATGATTATCAAACGGGGCCTAAGAAATTGAGAAACAAAAAAGACTAGAGGGGAAGAAAATTTTACAGACCCATTAAAATTAGGAGTAGTACACTCTACAACACGCTCATGGTCTTCGTCCATCTTGAAGAAGGGGCAATTCTCGCAGCCCGATTCTCGAAACTGTAAGCATGATCAATACACAATACAGCAAAAAAAATCAAAAAGTTCAAAGATGTTGAACAGCTAAAGATTCAATGCAAGCATTGATAATGAGATCCAAAGCTTCCTCTAAAACAGAAGATTGCAGGTCACCTGATCGTAAGTTTTGACGAGACGACAGCGGAGACAAGCTCTGAGCTCTTGGCCGAAACTGGTGGGGATTTGAGCGGGTGCGCTCGCCATTTCTTCCGATCCTTTCCTGTTCGATTGTAATCACCTAATGAATCTTCCCGCTGATTACTCTAAGAACATTTTAGGGGAGGCGGAAAACTTAAAACAAATGAAGAACTTACTAAGATCGGTGGATGTAGTGTCAGCGCCGGTAACGTCCGGCGGGCGGCGTCGATGAGATTTGGTGCACTGCCGTAGAATGAAAACTGGAAACCAAGGAGGAGGAGAAGCTGGAAACGAAATTTCGGGCTTCAAAATAAAAAAGATAATTATGGGACAAGGGTTTAGGTGCGGCTTGTTTAGGAGATTTAGGGCGTTGTTTGGTGGAGGGATTAGGATTAAGTTAATATGTATTAGGTTAGTCTAAGTATTAAGTTAGTCTGAGAATTAAGTTAATCTATGTTTGGTGCAGGAATTAAGTTAAGCTGGATTAAATAAAGTTGATTGTTGTTTGTTGGAGGGATTAAGTAAATCTGAGTTTCTATTTTTCATTTTTGTTTAAATATACTCTTCATTTAGTAAATATGTTTGATCAATATATATTTTATTATTTATTTTAATTTTAACTCAATATCTATATTT
>JBBMEF010000022.1:9136942-9150913 GCA_037832685.1 Sicyos baderoa
TTGGAGCACACCACTACCTTGCATCTTTCCGATGTGGGACAAATCCACTTCTAATATTTTGCCAAAAACCCAACAGTATTTCCAGAAAAAAGAGCAAAAATAAGCTAAGAAGCATTTTTGAGATCTCGAGCAGCCAAACAAAGCGAACAAGAAGATTCATCTCTAAGATTGGTATGTAGGATAGGTTAGTTGGAGAATGGCTTTGGTGCTTCACTCTTGGTGGAGGGCTCTGCTCTAATGAAGGCATCTATGGAATGCAAAAAGCCCAGCCATCCTTTTTTCACCACACCATTTCCATTCCAACCTAGTTTTGCAATCTAGGCACTATGTCCCTTCTTGTTGGACAACTTCTCAATCCATACAAATGCCTCCTGAATTCTAGTTTCTATGAAGAATTTATGGTTGAGAGGAAGATCACATAGTCTAGTGAAACATGTGTGGGGGCAAGGTAAAAACTTCTTATCAAGGGTGATGGTGAAACTTTTTTCATTGTAGGATTTTGTAAATCTAAAATAGATGTGGATTCTAAAATCAATTTGCAAAGTGAATGATCTTCTGTCTATCTAGAAGGAGATAGAAGGCCCCATGGTAGAGCAAACTAATCAGAGGGGTAGAAAAAAGGTGAGTAAGAAGGGAAGATGAGAGCGGAGGGGATAGTATTTTTTCTCTGTTTCCGAACATTACTATCTTTTTCTCTTTTTTTCCGAAGGGACCAACCTCACCCAAGATATCTCAAGCTTCTCAAAATTTTATTGTTTCGTTGCCCTAAAGATCCCACAAAATAGCACAAAATAAAGTAAACCACAAGAAATGACCTTTTCCACGAAAAAGGGATGAAGAATAGGCGACCCTTTTCATGAAAAGGGGATGTAGAAAAAGCTCTTCTGCCACAAAACTGTACCTTCAAGGTCGGGCCAAGCCAAAGCTAAACATCTCGAAGAAATTACTCCACGCCAACCTATCAAGTGAAATGTCTCAAAGAAACAACTCCACGCCAACTTAGCAAAATCACAAAGACCACACTAGATGATCTAGATCCTCAACCGCTCTCCTACAAAGGATACACCACTAGCAAAAGGGAAGAGTGGAAGGTGTTTATTCAAAAGCCAAACACATTCTTTCTAGTTGTTGCAGCACCTGTTGATTATGAACGGTACCTAGCAGGGAGAACCATGAACCATTGAAAATAGAAAAGAACGTTTCCTATATTTTCCCAACAAAAGAGGTGTTGATTTGTGAGATTTTATTATAATTCCATGTGTAATTCTTCCATATGTGTAATTATTCTTTTTTGTAAATGATTCCTTATTGTAAACTTACCTTCTTTGAAGAGTAGGTATTCTCCTATTTAAGAAGGAGCATTGTAACATTACAATTATCGATTCAATAATATATAACTTATTTCTATTCTAAAATCGACATGGTATCAGAGCCCATAAAGCCCAAACGGGTATTCGGTCCAATAAAATGAAATTGAGATTCGATTCAAGATTGGTGAGCCCAAAAGAGGCACCATCTTGAGGGGGCATGTTAGGATCTCACAAATATCCCACATTGGAAAGTGGGAGAGTCCAACATCAATATAAAAGAGATATGAGTTACTCCCCTCATTGCCAATTGGTTTTGAGGTGGAACCCCATAATCTCTCACAAGAGGTAAGTAGAAAAAAAAAAGGATTGATTCTCACTATATTCTCTGCAAAAGAGCACCAGCTTGGAGATATCGGTACAGGACCCTTCTTCTGAATATCATTGTTCGGCAAGAGAATGCCATATGAAATTGCGTTAAGAATAGTGAATTCTTTGAAAATAAAATTAAAAAGACAAAGCCAACAATCATCTCTGATTCTCTACTGGTGGGAGAGAAAGAGAAACTAAGAAAATGGAGATGGTAATTGTGAGGTTGAGCTATGGTTGAATTTTCTCATCAGAGGAGTTACAGGATAAGGGTCCCACGGAGTGTTGTGGGAACTCCAAAGGTCCTTGACCAACATATCTTTATTCGTCATTAAGAAGTGGAGGTTGAAAACAAAGATGAGAAGAAGAGGCAGGCCAATGATAATTATAAAACTGGTGAACCTATTTTGCCGACAATGAGCTCATTGCTGAAAGTAATGAGCCACAAGATTATATGCAAAGTGGACTTTAAAGGTAATTAATGATGTGTTCCCATGATCAGCGATTCAGCATCAGTACCTTGCAACCCAATTTTGTTGGCAATATTCATGTCTTAAGAATAGAAATATCATGATTGGTGCTAAGAAAATAGTAAATTGTAAGATTTCTTCATCCTAGTCCGACCAGTCAGCAAAGTATAATCGTACACTCCTTTGAATAGAACATTCAGAATATCCATGATTTTTCAATTTCTTGCTCTGTTTCTTCTTCATCATGGGGAAAAAAGTGTCAGTTAGCATAGAGTTGCCCAGCTCTCCTCTTCCTCCAGCCTTCTCCCTATTCACGTCACTTTTTTTTTGAGATACCCTATTCGCATCACTTAATATTCTTCTCTACCTCCTTTTCTTACCAAAAGAAGCAAACTTCACTTTCATTGTCAAGTATTCTTTGTTGTTTCCATTTCCAATTTACATAATCTTCCTAGATAAACCACTCAAAACATAACTCTTTATGATTTAGAACTCAATCCATCCATTTATATCAAGTCTCAATCTCTAAGCAAGCCGGATACAACTTGTACATGATAAAAAAAACAAATTATATTACTTTAACACCAGCCATCTTTATAGTTCAAACGTATGCCAAATATAGCAAGTGAATCCTCTACAATTTATAAAATCGAGCCAACTATACTGACTTTAATGGTGTTCTGAAAGTGTGGCATAGTGGTTGAAGGCTCGGGCTTTGAAGGTGGCTCCCCTCAAAATCCCAGGTTTGAGACTTACCTGTGACATTAATTTGTAGACACCTTCCGTGTCTTCATCCCTTTGATATCTCTCGGTGCCTGGCCTAGGGACGAGTATGGTTACTCCGGATATAGTGGAGCGAAGCTTGAATGGTAAGACTTAGGGTTATCCCAGCCCAAGGGACCAGATGTCCTCCAATTACATTTTTTTTTTTTTTTGATAGGAAACAAAACTTCATTGATAAATGAATAAGTGCAACCTATCGGAAATAGTTACATATTACAAAAAACTTCTCCAATGAGAGACAAGCATAGATAGAGATGTCTTCCAATTACATATGTCACCAATTTCACGATCCTGATTATTGTTTTTGAAGTTACTGTATTTATTATTAGCCATTAGGTCACACTTCCACAACCCAGAGAATCAAAGAAAAAGAACAGAGAGAGAGAGAGCACGAGAGAGAGAATTAAATAATGAATTACCAATCTAAACTAAAAGAAATCCTTGACTATAAACAACGAACCAATGGCATGGATATTCCTGATGGCTTTGGCACATGATAAACACAGAAGAATGAAACGTGTAAACAAGCCATGGTGAAATTTATGCTACATAATAATTGCATACCTGCAAATCCTCAGGGAGGGCCTCGGAGACAGCAAGAGTGTAACAACCAGGGACAAATCTTCCTGCAAGATTGACAGGAAATACAAATTCCAAAATCAAATGTCATGCTCTAGAATAGAACAAATAACTATACAAAACTAAAAGGTTACAAGCAAGAAATATGTTGAATGATTAAAATTAGGCGAAAGAAAACTGGCATAAGACAATAAAATACAAAGAAGAGAAACAAAAAATAATAATAAACAAACAATGCTGGTGTCATAAAGCAATTCCAGGTACTACTCAAAATCATACTTGAGTTGAGTTTTAAGGTCCCACTCAAAATCATACTTGTATTGATACAACTTGTATGATTGTATCAAAGTTGATCATGGAAACAACGGGCCAACGGCCATTGCTCCAAGATCCTATCTTTTCCATACAAGCATACAAATAAGCCTACTAAATACTAACTATTATGGAGCGGCTTAATGGTCAAGAGGGCCTCAAGTAACTAAGAGGTGATGGGTTCAATTCATGATAGCTACCTACCTAGGAATTAATTTCTTATAGGTTTCCTTGACATTCAAATGTTGTATGGTCAAGCGATATGTCTCGTGACAATAGTCGAGGTGCGCATAAGTTGGCCCAGACAGTCACGAATATGAAAAAAAAAAAAAAAGTAAAACAAGACCTAACGAATAATTAAAAAGTGACTTTGCCACCAAAGCTCACAATGAAACGTTGAACCAAATAAACACTCAAACATCACTCGAAGACTTCTCAAGCTCCTCAAGACCTTGTTAATTTCTCTTTTTAAATAAGCCTTACTTTGTAGAACATAGCACATGATGGAATGGAAGGATTGCAATTAATATCAATGGTCAAGTGTCATGTGTTCTTGTTATGGAGATAATAATGTTCAAGACAAGAGGCGAGAAAAGACAACAGGTAAGGTGAGGTGACCACAAAAATTATCTTCAACCAGACATAGTAAGTCTTTACTCTTTAGTTACAAAACATTAATGGGAGGAGAGTAAGAAGAAAGAGCTTCATGTGATAATAGTTAGCTTTACCAATTCGCAGCCATCTAGCAGCCCAACTTCTGGCAGGATCCATGACTGAAATTATCCTACAAGAGATTCAGAAGGGGTACATAAGCTGAATATTGCTTTTTAAAATATTGATTAAATCTTTTAAAGTTCCATGTAGAAATTTTGAAGATGCCAATTGAAATAAGTGAAATCCTATATCATAACCAAACTTGAATTCAAGAAAAAATAGAAGCAAACTAGTTACCAAAATCAAAGGTCTACAGAAGAAGAAAATTTTACAAACCCATTAAAATTAGGAGTAGTGCACTCTACAACACGCTCATGGTCTTCATCCATCTTGAAGAAGGGACAATTCTCGCAGCCCGATTCTCGAAACTGTATGCATGATCATACTCAATACAGCAAGATCTTGAGCAACTAAAGATTCGATGAAAGCATTCATAATGACATCGAAAGCTTCTCGAAAACAGGAGACCGTAGCTCACCTGATCGTAAGTTTTAACGAGACGACAGCGAAGACAAGCTCGGAGCTCGTGGCCGAAACTGGTAGGAATTTGAGCTGGTTGGCTTGCCATTACTTACGATTCCCTCCCTGCTAGTTTCCTATCACCTACTAGATCGTTCTGCAGTTTACTTGAAGAACATTAATAACTCAATGTACTGTCCAAACAAAGCCCCCAATTTAAGGGGAGGTAGAAAACTTTTGATGAATGAAAAACTTACTAGGAGGTATGGTCGGCGGCAGTAACGGCCGGCGAGCAGCGTCAGCGAGGTCCGGTGCGAAAGAAAACTAGAGAACGAAGAGTACTGATTGAGGAGGAAGAAGAAGAAGAGATGGGATTCGAGCTTCAAATTAAAATTGAGGGAAAAATTGAAATGAGTCGACTTTAAACCCTACTAAGTTGAATAATTGGAGAAATGGTTGGTTGGATTGATTGACTGTTTTGGTTATTGATTAAGGCCAAATTATAGAAAATGTCCCAAAGGAAGTTGTTTCAAAAATGTTTCTAAACTTTCAAAAGTATCAAAATTATCCTTGATTTTTGACAAAAGTTTAAAAAATATCATTATCGTTAAAATTGAATGGAAACCGTTAAAATTTGATTTCAAAAATACCCCTAAACTTTTAAAATGTTTCAAAATATCCCTAATCTTAAAAAAATAAAAATAAAATATGAAAATGATAAAGTTTTGTTTAAAAAAATGGGGACATAGTGTAGGGGTATGATTAAATTATAAAAAATGCACCTAAGCAAACTAGTTTAAAAAAATTATAATACAAGTTTTAAAAATGCTTTTACGGTTAAATTTTGGATTAAAATCATTAAAAGTTTGATTTAAAAAATACTATTGAATTAAAAAGTTTCAAAAATGTCCTAGAACTTTAAAAAATATTAAAAAAAATACTCTTGACTTTAAAAATAAACATAAAAAATATCATCCTCGATAAATTTTAAATTAAAAATATTATACTTTTATTTGAATAGTAATTTTGATATTTTTAAAAACTTTAAAAAAATTATTATTCTAAAAATGATTTTTTTTTTGGTAAAAACTAATGAAAATAAATATATTATTAAGTTTTGAGTAACAATGTGAAATAAGTTTTAAAGTTCAAAATAAAATAATAATAATAATAATTTTTTTTAAAATAAGGCTTCATTTCATAATTATTTAGTTTTTTATTTTTTAATTTTGAAATTTAAGCTTATTTTGATTCAATTTTTTTATAAAAAAATTCATATTAAGGTAAGTGAATCCTAAACAACAACAAAATATAACAAGCTTAGATTTGTTAAAATAATTATATTATTCATACATTTGAAAACTAAATCAATTGACAATGAATAGAGTAATCATTCATTTTATAAATATTATGAGATATAAACATGTACTTGTTAAAGTTTAATAAGTTTCGGTACAATATTAGAATATCACAAGATTTCATCTCAAAATCAATTGACAATAAAAGAATAACCCTTTAATTTTATAAATGTTAGAAGTATCATCACATTTTGTATTTCTAATTTATTAATACTTACATAAAAATAATTCATAAATTAGAAATACAAAAGTAAAATTTGTATTTTACTAACACAATTAAGTATATATAGTATTATTGAAATAAAAACTTTAATATTTCATTTTTTTTTTTGTCATGTTTTTAAAAGTTAGGGGTATTTTTTAAACATTTTGAAAGTTTAGGGGTATTTTTATAATCAAATTTTAACGCTTTCCATCCAATTTTAACGGTAAGGGCATTTTTAAAATTTTTGTTAAAGTTCAAGGACAATTTTGATACTTTTGAAAGTTTAGGGGCATTTTTTAGACAACCTCCAAACTATAGGGGCAATTTTTATAATTTAGCCTATTGATGAATAAATACAAAGATAGATATTTTGGTTACAGATGGTTTATTGTTTAGTGATAATCCGGTTTAACTTGGTCATGAGTTGGATCTTAATAATAGATATTTGTTTCATCGATTAACATTAATTATCATGGAGTGGCTCAAGTAGTCAAAAACACATTAAGGTAATGTACGATCCGACGATATGTTGTGTAACATTAGTTGAAGTGCACGCTAGCTGGCCCCAAATAGTCATGAATAAAAAAAAAATGAATAACATTTAATATTTTCTTTTTCTTCCTCTTCTGCAAATTTATACTATCAAAATTAATGTGAGACATTGTTTATAAAGATTTGTGTAACAAATGAAAATAGTTGAAAAAAAAAGTAACTTACAACCAACATTTTTAATGCACTTTAGAAGAATGGATGCAATCGAAAAGATTCTAGCGTCTCTCTAAAGAGGTTAGAGTTTAGGTGTTTTTTTCTAATGGAGTCCCTCTAAATGGATAGAGTGCTTATTAAGGCTGGTTGAGAGCCTCTTAAAATCAAAACTATGCATGTTATTATCGTAATGCTTGTAAATGAATCAAATTTCCACTAAAAAGATAAATCAAATGTAAAAATCAAAGGACTTGAAAATTAGTTGTAATGGAGCTTAGGTAAATATATGTTAGGAGGAATATTTAGACATTTTATGATTAAGACCAAGAAGGATATATTTTGGTATCAATGTCACACAACAAACACATATAACATACTATTTGAGACAAAATTTTATTCTAATGCTTAAGAACCTCGAAGAGATCAACATAAAAATTCTCTTAAATATGCATCTTTTCTTCCAAAGAACATACTTTATATTAAACCATTTTTTTTCTCCCATTTTTTGCCTAGGACTATGATGTGATAGTTGTACAATCAAATAAATATAGAATAATAAAGAAAAAGAAAAAATATTGAGTTACATTTTGAAATGGTTGTTAGCTTGATTGTTGGGTTGAAATATAATTCAACATCATCATAATCATGTATTCGATCTCTGAAATCTATATTATTTGGAAGACACTAAAAATATTCGATATTAAAATAAAAAAATTATAAATTAAAAACAATTAATGTAGCCTTAATTTTTAAAATAAAAACAGTTACTAAAAGGGGTTAAAATTGTGAAATTTGAAGGTAAGAAAAATGTTGAAACATAGAAAAGAAAAGAAAAAAATGTTTCAAAAAAAAAAACATAGAAAAAAAAAAAGTAGAAGAAAAGAAAGTCCATGGCAAGCTCCATGGTCATGGAGGTGATTGGACCCAAGCTCCAGTCCTTCTAGATTCTACTGGAATGCTCCAAGTACCCATCTTCTTAATCTTCCATCAATTTCATCCATCACAAGTTTCAGAGAAATCTCGAAGAAATGTTCGGAGTCGTCTTCCCCAACCGAAGCTTCCCCATGGACATTTCCGCCTTCTCTCAAATCGACACTTTCCATTGGCTTCTCGACATGAACACATTCGTCGGTAAGTTCCAGTTCCACCATTTTCCATTCTCCATTTCTCGATTCCCCTTTTCAAAACCCTAAAATCCCATTCCTAAATCCTACAGGTGAAGCCTACGATCAGATTCGTGAAATCTGTATATTCTTGTTGAACAATTTCACTCTTCCGCCGGACAAAGCCCTAGCCGTGTACATTCAGTCCCCTGGATCTCAGTTTCTCTTCTGCGGCGCTGTCACCCTTGCCAGGCCTTCGGCGGTGCTAACTCTCCCGTGGCCGGACCCTGGCGGCCAGATGCAGCTCTTGCCGCCCGACTCGGCTCCGCTTTCGGCGAAAATCGGAGTCTCGGTCCAGGATTTGGCTACTCTGCCGTCGCTTGATGTCACTGCTGGGAATAGAATTGAGCGTTTAGCTCTTAAAGTTGGTGAGAATCTCTTCAATTTTATGCAGTCTTTCTGCGGCGTCGATGGCTCGAAGCTGGTTGTGCCCATGGATATATTGGATAGGTGGTTCAAGAAGTTTCAGGAGAAGGCTAAACGTGATCCTGAGTATTTGAAAGGCTTCGTTTTGTAAGGCTCCATTTTCTTTTCTTTGAATCGATCACTGTTCTTTTGATAGTGTGTATCTGAATTTGATATGTAAGAAAATGAGCTTTCTCAATCCCTCCAAGTCCACTGGTTTCATAACACTATAAGACAGACTGTGTTTTTTTTTTTTTTTTTTGATATAACTGTCCAGGCTAGTTTTCGCACACCTCGACTAATGTCACGGGACCTACCGTCTGACCTTACAATATTTGGATGTCAAAGAAACCAACAAAAAAATAATTTTCAGGCAGGTGACCACCGTGAATTGAATCCATCTCCTTAGGCAGATTGAGCCACTCCATAATGGTTTATAAGACTGTATTTCATTACGCATTATTTGGTGCCTGTTGTTTTTATCATCACTGTAGGTTTCTATTCGTGGGGTTTTCGGCATTTGATGACTCCATGGTCGCTTGGTCGAGCTCTCCTGCAGAAAATGCAGCATAAAGGTCAGTTGTTTAGGCTTTTTTTTAGGTGGAACAGTCGAATAGTATGGTTATAGGTTGAAGGTAGTTTGGTGTTCTTCTTTGAACTTCGCATCCATATTTTTGTGTAGTGGTCAAATTCAACTGCTCCTAGTTAGAAATTAGAATGGTACTGTTCATGAACACATGATTTGATGAACCTTGACCAACCTAAACCTGCTTTTGTAGTTTTGCTTGGACTTTTCACTTGAGCTTAACCTACTGTCTAGTTAGTTATCGTTGGCCAAATATTAAGGTGGTTTCTCTTCTAACAATGTCTAGTTTGTCTCTTTGTATCATGTATACTGGGTCGAGTTCCCTCTATACAACATTCCCTTCAAACCTGAGCTCAAAAATCAATGTTTTAAAAGGCTAAAAGTGGCCTGGAGGCTTTTTCTCTTTGACGAGACGAGGCGGTATGAGACGTAAGCCTCAATTTTAATTAAAAATATTATAAAAAATTTAAATTTGTGGAAACATGTATGGTAAAATATAATACTTGTGTAAAAATACGTAAAATATAACACCAACACTAATAGGATTGGGTTTTTTTTGGAATAATTCATTTATCAATAAAACATAAGTGAATTCTCCGAACACCAATAATGAATAGAACAAAGAATTCCAAAAGGAGATATTAGAAGAAAATAGCCAACAAATGATCAAAATTAAATTGACGATTCTGAAACGATTGTATCTTTTTAACAAAAGAATCCAGAAGAAAATCTAGTTCAAGCCCTTAGATTATTCTTCTAATTATTCTACAAAGTGTAGGGATTTAAGTCTTAGTGCATTATCATAGGCTCATAGCCTCTGAAGCCTTTTTGAAACTTTGAACATTTGTGATCACATTCAGACGATCTATGAATCAAAAGTAACATTTAAGTGCATCTTAGATATGTTAGTAAGTTCTCTTCAAAAAAAAAAAGAAAAAGATATGTTAGTAAGTTAGAAAAGGGGTTAGATTACTATTTTGGCCCTGTAGTCGTTATTCTATATAGTTTTGAAATTTATTTTAGTTTTTTCAACTTTAAAAGTGTAGTTTCTTCTGTTCTTTCTTTAAATAGTCCTCTCCTAGTAGTGAATAGATGTATATCACTCATTTGGCTCTATAGTATCCTCTTCTTCCCCTTTAACTTAGCCACCCCTCCTTAACCACCCCTCCTTAACCACCCCATGTCTCGTCCCTCTCTTGGTCATTTGTCCACGCTGTCCTTTCTCATTCATCACTAGGCCACATTGACACATTGGCAGTGTTACACGTGTGACTCGACCGTGACTCGACCGCAATGGTGAATCCATCAAGTTTGACATCCACCAGAACATCAACTTTTTTCTGCCTATGCTGCTATGGGTTTAAGAATCAACAATATGAAAAGTAGTCATATCTCTCAACCCCCTGACCTTGAACTGTAGATGTCTCTTCCATGATGTGGAATTGATTTTAGTTCCAAAGTAACCGCGAAGATTTGTTTAAAATATGTGGACTAAGTTTATCTACTTTCCAATATAATGGCTCACTATTAATCGATGCATGTTCCTTGACATCCAAATGTTGTAAGAACAGGTGATATGTCTCGCGACATTAATCAAGGTGTACGTAGTTGGCCCAGACAGTCACAAATATATAAAAAAAACTATTAATTGTATGCATGAATTCTCTTTCAAAATTGTATGCGAGAGCTCTCTCCCATCACAATTTCTTTCAAACTTGTCTTGGCGGTGCCGTGGTTCAACTTCTGGATTTTGAGGGTGTACTCTCTTGGATTCGAAGTTGTGGTGTGGAGATTAATTTTTTAATAATTTACAGGTGATCCAAAATTTCGCCGCTATTTCTTATGTTGTGTCTTGGTGCCTGGCCTAGGAATGGCGTTTACCCTCGTGTTTAGATAAGTTTCCAAATCATTAAAAAAATAATGGTAATAATTAAAAAAGATAACCATCAAACCATGGATCTCTATTACATCACTTATGATATCCAAATACTTTGATAAAGTATTAAAGTATTCCAATACTTAGATCTCGTATGATTTTCATGATAACGCACATACATTTACACACATACATTTTAACTATGGCCAAGCAAACCTTTCCAAATTATCCAAATATTAACACTCCATACATAAGTTCCAAATATACAATGAAAGGTTCAAAAAGATTCTTAGACGGACAAAGGTATGATCCACTTAACAACTCAATTAGACAATTCCATTTACTTCTATACTATTGGAACTCAGCCGTTTGAGATTAAATTTTCGTACTGTATACAATTTTTATTCCAAAAATCTAACTTTATAATTAATCAAATATTGCAATGTTAATCTTAAATTTGGATAAAATAGTTACTTGCAGACTGTCTGCAAGTGTTTTTTCAATTTAGTTCTATTTTCACCTTCCTGTTAATAAATAAGAAATAATAGTCAATCACCACCATACATTCGTCGTCGGGCACGCGAGAACTCATGTGGTACGGGACTGTCGAGCAAGGACAAAGGCTTGCTCGACCGAAGCAAACGCAGGTGTGGAGGCATATTCTGGCATTGCGCAGGGCTGTGCGGCGCTGCAACAATCAAATCAATAGCGGGCGGTGATGAACGGCAGCGTTCAATCTCAGCGATCGAAGGCGTCGGCAAGGTGAAGACATTTTTAACTCCTTTTCTCTGGCTCTCTACGAACGATAAATTCCCAACAATGTGTAAATGAATGATCGCTACATCTTGCCTTCCTCTCCAAATTACAAAACTACCCTTTAAGCCCTGAAATCACAAAAATAACCTTCAAACTTAGTTAATTACAAAATAGTCTTAAAGAGTATATGTACTAATTTACCTCAAAGGTTAAAACTGCAGTTAACGGTCAACCAAGCTAGGAAACAGTTAGAAAATCATACAAAATATGGACTGTTACAAAAAACGATCGAAACCCACATTTCGATTTACGTGACAATTATTTCTCCACAACACGTCAAGAAACTCCATTGACGTCGTTCTCTCAAGCTCCCTACAAGAAAGAAGTCGTCGTTTCTTTCTTCGTGTTCCACGACGTTGTATGACAAACAAATTTTTAGGTAAAGAATCAAAGCTTCATTTCGTCTTCTTGAAGAACCTTTGTCTTTACCATATTGTAAGTTCCCTTTTTTGTTTCTATTGCTGAAACTGTATCGAATAGGACAACATTTGTGTACGTTATTGTATTGAAGATGCCAAATGAGGGTTTTATTTAGGAATTTAGGGATTTTGTTTACGATTTGTAATTTCATCTATACATTCTTTTGAGGGGCATTTTTTGTGTTATGAAAGAGATTTGTTTATATTCATGTACCGTATGATAAGTTGTACCCCGATTTGGGGTTCTTACAAAGTATACTTTATTCTCACCCTTATTTTTGCGGTTGTTCCACTAATTAAACATGGATTTTACCAAGACAGTTAGTTGAATGAGCATTGCTAGGATCATGGTGGAGCTTTGCTGCATAGACTGTGTCTTAGACTTTCATACTTTTGTTGAGTTTTTTTTTTTTGGATGCTAGATTTTAGTACTCATGTTACACTGGTTTATGTTCTAATTCTCATGCGGGATTACTAGTCTCGTTAGAACTCGTGTGATCTAATTCTAGAATATGTTTAATTTATTTTTGCTTGGAATATGAGAATAGGTTGCACTAGCCTAAGGCTAGCAGGAGAGCTGATCGAGAGTGGTCGGAACTCATTCACATACTGACTGACATGTCATGGGTGGCACCAATCCAATGGGGTTGGAATTACACCATCAAAACGTGGCTAGAACTCATGAATGGATAGAGGTCATGAGATAGATGATAACGTGGAGGATGTCTGTCAATGACCTACTGTTATGTATAGGGATGTCCATTTTTCTTGCGAGAACCTGCCCCTAATAGGGTCGGGAGAAAAAATTCCCCGCGGACTAATCATCGGGGCTAGGGACAGGGAATGTATTCCCCGTTCCCGATCCCCGCCCCATTTATTTTATTTTATTTTTATTGTTAATTTAACTTTACTCCTTTAATTTTCAAATAAAAATATATTTGTTGATGAAATTATCTATGCATATAAATATTTTTCTTTAATAATTAATATTATAGTTGACATTTATAGATATTTTTTTAAGAAAATCTAATTGTTTAAAAGTATTGTCCAAAAATATATATAGAATTTAAAGTATAATTTTTTTTTTTAAAAAAAAAAAAAACCTCGCCTGGAACCTGATCCTTATTGGGGAATCCCCGCCCCGATTTTCAAAAAAAAAAAAATTAGATTTTTACGAGGGCGGGGATTAAGTTAAGTGGCGAGGACTGGGACGAGAAGCTATTCCCCAGTCCCGCCCCATGGACATCTCTAGGTACGTTAGATGGAATGTTGTCTGCAGACGGTCGATCGCGATATGCATGGGGTTTCAGTGGCACCCCGACCCGAGAGTTTTGGATCATGCGCATTTTCCCCACTCGTAGTCTTTTCTGTTGGGTTATATTCACATATTGTGAAGCCCAACCTAAAAGCCCATTAGGGCTTCTCATACTTAAAAGTGGGTTTTG
>JBBMEF010000022.1:9151013-9166526 GCA_037832685.1 Sicyos baderoa
CGGGAGGAAGATGAAATGTCGAGTTCTGTTTTGTGTTGGGATAGGAAAATGGAAAAATGAAAAGAGAAAAGATGAATAAAAATGACGCACTTATGAGCAAATCACTATCAATCATGTGGGCGCATTTTTCTCTACATGGATGGAAGTTTTAAAACTTCCCAAAACTAGAATTCGAAATAGGGGGGTACATATGTAATTGAACAATTTTGTATTTTTGAAATTTAAAGAGAAATTTTATTTTTGCTAATATTCTCGTAGAAGAATAATCTTGCAATTACTTTCTAAAGATGGTCTAAACATGCAAATCTCTCAATTTAAAATGAGCACTTATATTGATTGATTTGAAATAAATAGTTATAAATGATTGAGTAATTATAAATTATTGATTAAAAATGAATAGTTATAAATGAAAATTATTTTTTAAAAGTAAAAATGAGGAAGAATTAGTAAAAACTCGTTTAAATGTAGGTTTTCAAATAAGAATTTATAAATCATAGAATTATATCCTACCTAAAAAATACCAACTTTCTAAACTTTCAAATATAATACATAAACTTTAAAATGTTTTACAGATTTTAAAATGAAAAATAAAAAACAACTAGACTCAAATAACATGAGTTCACGTCTATATTTTGTAGGATTTTTTCATGTATAATAAAAATCGAAGAGACTCGTGCTTGGAAAAAAATTGGACGGACCTAATTGATAACTTTAAGCAACAAGATATAATTTTTGATCAATATCATAAACAATTTTTATTAATGAACATATAATTTTAATTAATACTGCAAATAGTTTTTTTAGTACAAATAAAGAAAGAATATTACAAATATCGATTTTAAGGATTAAACACGTAACCATGGTATTGAACTGAATCTCCACCAAAGAATAAAACCATTAGGTCACCTACATTTTCGGTACTACAAATAGTTTCCAACGAAGGAAACAAGTAGTATAATCTTCCATCAATAACAAAAAAAATTCATAGTAGCACCTACCTAGAAATTAATTTCCTACTATTTTCTTGGCATCTAAATATTGTAGGGGTCAGACGATATGCCCCGTGACATTAGTCCAGATGTGTTTGTGCGTGCAAGCTGGCCCGGACAATCAAGATATAAAAAAAAATTGAGTAAGGTAAAAAAGTATATCTAAAACAAATTTCCTATTTTACATATAGTTTTAACTAAAATGATTTAAAAACACACACAAAGCTCTTTTCTTTTTACTCACAATTCTCAAAAGCATTGAGAAATGAAGGAAATGAAGGTCCATGAAAAGTTCTATCAGGGTCACTGCACGCAAAGTCTGAATCCTTCTAGAATCTTCCGGAACGCTCCACACTCACTGATCTATGTCGCTTCAAACCCCGCCGACGAGCTCATCGGAGAATCGCCCTTATCAAACTTCCGTCAATTTCAACACAGCCGGAGAAATCGAAGATGTTCGGCGTCGTCTTCCCCAATCGAAGCTTTCCGATGGACATTTCAGCCTTCTCTCAAATCGACACTTTCCATTGGCTTCTCGACATGAACACATTCGTCGGTACGTTTTCAATTCCTCTCTTCTCTTAGATTGCTCTGTTTTTCAGTTCCCGTTTCCAAAAAACCCTAATCCGAATCCCTAATTAGGCGAAGCGTACGACCAGATTCGCGAAATGTGCATATTCTTGTTGAATGATTTCACTCTTCCACCGGACAAAGCCCTAGCCGTGTATATTCAGTCTCCTGGATCTCAATTTCTCTTCTGCGGCGCCGTAACCCTAGCCAGGCCTTCAGCGGTTCTATCTCTGCCGTGGCCGGAGCAGCTCACGGCGGCCGTTTCCGGTTCTCTCTCGGCTAAAATTGGAGTCTCCGTCGAGGATTTGGCTTCCCTGCAATCGCTTGACGTCACCGCCGGAAAGCGAATTGAGCGTTTGGCTCTGAAAGTGGGTGAGAATCTCTTCAATTTCATGCAATCTTTCTGCGGTGTTGATGGCTCCAAATTGGTTGTGCCGATGGATATATTGGACCGGTGGTTCAAGAAGTTTCAGGAGAAAGCTAAGCGCGATCCTGAGTACTTGAAGGGCTTTGTTTTGTGAGCCTTCTCTTCATTTCATCCTGGTGAGTTTTTGAAAGATTGTATTGTAGGTAGTGATAATGAAATTAGATTGTGTGTGTGTGTTTTTTTATGGATAGGATAATTTGAATCTTCCTTTGAATCTATGAATCATTGTTCTTCTGATGATAGTGTATCTCAATTTTGATATAATGGAACCATGATAGGTTGAATTCATAGTGGCCATTGTTCTTTTGATGATAGTCAATTTTGGTACCTCATTTGAGAATAGTCGAGGTACGTGCCATCATCGTTGTTGATCAGCTTTTGGTTTCTTACTCTCTGAACTTTCCCAATGCTTTAAAGTTCACTGGTTGTCTAAACCATAGATTATATTAGATTGTATATTATTTAGGTCCCCTTTGATAACCATTTGGTTTCTTGTTTTTGGTTTTTCAAATTTAAGCCTATTTTCTCTCAAATTTCCTACAATTTGTTTCATCATTTCTATCATGTATACATATTTCCTTAAGAAAGTAGGGGAAGACCAACCAACTTTTAAAAACAAAAAAAAGTAGCTTCCCAAAGTTTGTTTTTATTTTTAAAAGTTGGTTAGTATTCTCCTACTTTATTAAAGAAAGATGGATAAATGGTAGGAAGGATGGAGCACATTGTAGCAAATTTGAGAGATGATAGGCTTAAATTTGAAAAACCAAAAACAAGAAACCAAATGGTTATCAAACGGGGTCTTAGTTTCTTGTTTTTGGTTTTTCAAATTTAAGCCTATTTTCTCTCAAATTTCCTACAATTTGTTTCATCATTTCTACCTTGTATATATCTTTCCTTAAGAGAGTAGGGGAAGACCAACCAACTTTTAAAAACAAAAAAAAAAAGTAGATTCCCAAAGTTTGTTTTTGTTTTTAAAAGTTTGTTAGTATTCTCCTACTTTTTTAAAGAAAGATGGATAAATGGTAGGAAGGATGAAGCACATTGTAGGAAATTTGAGAGAGAATAGACTTAAATTTGAAAAACCAAAAACAAGAAACCAAATGGTTATCAAACGGGGCCTTAGTTTTTTGTTTTTGAAATTTAAGCCTATTCTTACTCAAATTTACTAAAATGTCTTCCACACTTCCTACAATTTATCCATCTCTCCTTAAGAAAGTATGAGGATACCAACCAACTTTTAAAAACAAAAATAAACTCTTAGAAGCTACTTTTTTTTTTTGTTTTTAAAAGTTAGTTAATATCCTCCTACTTTCTTAAGGAAAGATGGATATATTATAGGAATGATGGAAGACATTGTAGTAAATTTGAGTGAGAATAGGCTTAAATTTCAAAAACCAAAAACAAAAACCAAATGGTTATCAAACGGGGCCTTAGTTTTTGTGTGTTATTTAACAATACTTTGTATTCGTGTGGGGTTCTAAGCATTTGACTCTATGATCGCTTGGTTGAGCACATTATTTTAGAAGGCTCAATCAAGTTCGCGTTTTGCAGTAGAAGTTTGTTTTTTATTTACTAAAAAATTAATATTTACCAATGTTTTAGAGTATTTTTTTTTAAAATATTCTTATTCCAACTATTCTATCTCTTCTTTATGAATATTTGCCTTCTATTGTTCTTTATATATGAGGTATTTTCCCTCTCCAACAATTGGCTTCATGAGTTGTCAATGGAACCCTTGGTTTGAATTCTTTTGATATTGCTCTCTTCTCTTCTGTAAGGGAGTAATGCGGGACCCAATATTAATTAGTTTCACTAGGGGTCAACTTTTTTTGTGTGCATTGTGCCTATGTCCCAAAATAGGCCATTGCTCCTTAGGATTTATTTATTTATTATTATATATATATTTATATATATATCTGTGACTGTCCAAGACAGCACGAGACATACTACTGTCCGACCCTACAACATTTAGATGCCGCTTTAGAAAATTAATTCCCATCACCTTATACACTCCACTTTATACACTCCGCTGAGCTCTCTCTCTCTCTCTCTCAACGTTATGATAGATCGCCTTTGAAAGTGCAGAAAGGTCAGTCTGATGAAAGCATCAATTTTTGTTGCCTTCACTGATATTATGGAACCAAGAGTATGATATAGGTGTATCTGCAATGTAGATCTCTCATGTCTCTTCCATGAGAGGAGAAACATGAGAGACCTACATCCCAGTTTTCAGTTTTCATTGTACTTGGATACTGAACACAACACTTATGAGAGCACACAAATTTGCAATTCCAACTTCCAAGGAGGAGGTGGTTGGCCCAATGAGATTTTATTTTTTAGTACAAGTTGGGAGAACTATGACCATGAAGTTGGTTGCCCAAGGAGTTAACAAAGAGGGAGCTAAATTTTTTTTTTTGAGATTACATCAATTTGGGGTGAGAGATTCAAACTTAAGACTTCTTGGTCAATGGGCATATACAATAGTGCTACTGAGCAACTACTCATGTTCTACTAGTGTATGGTTCTTCGTCTTTCTTGTTTGTATGGCTTTCTTGTTTGTATGGCCCAATGACTTAACATGAGGCTCGTAGCCATTGCCCGAATCTAAAAAAAGGAAGAAAAAAAAAGAGAAAATCTAAGGTCTTGTTTGATAACTATTTGATTTTTTGTTTTTGATTTTTGAAATTTAAGTCTATAATAACTATCTTGTCATATGTTTTCTTTTACTTAGATTTGAATGTCTACCTCTCACCTATATTTATAAATTTGAAAACAAAAAATGTAGCTATCGAAAGTTTGTTTTTGTTTCTAAAAGTTGGTTAGTATTAATATACTTTATAAAGGAAAGATGGATATATTATTGGAAGGATGAAATATGATGTAGGAAATTTGAGTGAAAATAAACTTAAATTTTAAAAATCAAAAACAAAAAACTAAGGCCCCGTTTGATAACCATTTCGTTTTTTATTTTTATTTTTGAAATTTAAGCATATTCTCACTCAAGATTATTATCATGTCTTCTACTATTCCTACAATATATCCATCTTTCCTTTAGAAATTAGGAGGATACTAACCAACTTTTAAAAACAAAAACAAACTTTTGGAAGCTACTTTTTTTTGTTTTTTAAAGTTGGTTAGTACTCTCCTACTTTCTTAAGGAAAGATGGATATATTGTAGGAAGAGTGGAAGACAAGAAAGATGGATATATTGTAGGAAGAGTGGAAGACATCGTAGCAAATTTGAGTGAGAATAGACTTAAATTTCAAAAACAAAAAACAAAAAGGTTAAGCCCCGTTTGATAACCATTTGGTTTTTTGTTTTTGGTTTTTCAAATTTAAGCCTATTTTCTCTCAAATTTCCTACAATTTGTTTCGTCATTTTTACCATGTATACATCTTTCTTTAAGAAAGTAGGAGAAGACCAACCAACTTTTAAAAACAAAAAAAAGTAGCTTCCCAAAGTTTGTTTTTATTTTTAAAAGTTGGTTAGTATTCTCCTACTTTCTTAAACAATGATGGATAAATGGTAGGAATAATTAGAGCACATAGAAAATTTGAGATAAAATAGACTTAAATTTGAAAAACTAAAAACAAGAAACAAAATGGTTATCAAACGAGATCTAAATGATTATTAAACGGGCCTTAACTTTCATTTTTTCGATTCTTAATTTTTCTTACGAAAAGCTTTTTTGATATCCATTTAATTATCACCCACTGTTTTTTAGAATACCTCCAAAGATTTTTAAAATACCTCCAAAGATTCACTATCGCATACGCTATAACGTTTACGTCGGTGATTTGTCACTCACCAACCAAAGGGGCTATAGTATGAGGAAGGAAAGTCTCTTCCTAAATCCTCTACTAGAACTTTTCCTAATATATTTTTGTAAATAATGATAATGATCAGGCTTATAATTATGAATGTATATATATATTTTTCCTATATATATATTCATAATTATAAGCCTGATCATTATCATTATTTACAATTATGAATATAATATATATATATATAGACAAATTACAATTATGAATATTTACAAAAATATAAATCATTATTTTTTCCAATTATAATTATGAATATTTACAAACGTATAAATCATTATTTTTTCCAATTATAACTATGAATATTTGGGTAAACCTTTTCTTTTTTTTTTTAAAACATAAGATAAATATATATATATATATATATATAAATAATATTATATCGTGTGACTTACGGATTTTTCAAAAAACAAAAGTATGATTTTAGAGAAAAATTCTCACACACTTAATTGTTGTAGAACTAAAAAAACAAAAGTTGTTATGTTGTTAGGATTAATCTTTAAAGTCTTTATGTAACGTCAATCTTTATTGTTGTGGTGACTATTTGATATTTTTTTTTTTTTTTTTTTGATATTCGTGACTGTCCGGGCCTTGACACCTCAGGGCTCTCTTTGACCAATGGAGTTAATTCATCACCTAGTCTTCTATGTTAGAACTTAGAATGTACCATTCTTTTATGTAATTTGGCTGGATCGAAATTTTTTTTGCATCGTTTTTATTTAGGTTATTTTCTTATTAGCTTTTTGTTTGTTTGGTCATGGTCTGACATATGGGCTCAAGTAATTTCAAAAAGTTTGTAAGTTTTGGTTTCTATATTAGTAGAATACTCTGATTTAAAACATATATATATATATATATATATATATATATAATTTATAATAAATTTATTCGAATTATAAGTTTTGAAATTTAAAATAACACTCAATTAATACTTTAGTGTTCCAAAAAAAAAAAAAAATTATATTTTAGAAACGAGCTTTCATGATCATTTTTTTTCACGTAAAACGTACGTTCATATTTTCTAGTAAATTGCATTGAATTAGGTAATTATTAAGGTTGAAATAAGATATCACCAACAATATTTTCTTCTTAAGTTTAAAAAATAAATTTTTCAACAAAAAAAGCGACTTTTTTTTCTCAAAACTTTGTACTTTTTCAAGCAATTTCGTGTAAAAATAAAAGTAACATTTTTTTTTTTTTTAAGAAATCTCTTCAAGTAAATCTTATTAAAGAGAAAAACAAGGTTTAAACAAAACAACCCCACGAATAGTTGAATGGCGAAAATTGATTGCTCCCTCAACATCCTCGAGGTTTGCACGGTGCCTCCATCGCCTGGCTCCGCCGTGCCGGCCTCTCTTCCGCTCACGTTCTTCGACATCTTCTGGCTCCGCTTCCCTCCCGTGAAAGTCATTTACTTCTACAAATCTCCGGTGTCGTTCGACATGGTCGTTTCAAATCTCAAAGCCACCCTCTCTGTCGTTCTACAACACTATCTCCCTCTTGCTGGCTCAATCGTGTGGCCCGAAAACACCCCAAAACCATTCGTCGAGACTGTCCTCGGAGACGGCGTTTCTCTCACGATCGCCGAATCCAAGTCCAACTTCCACGACCTCGTCAATGATGGGTTGCACGAGGCGAGGGAGTTCCACCCTCTTGTGCCGGAGCTAGCAGCGGATGAGAGTCGGGCGGCGGTGGTGGCACTACAGGTGACCTCGTTCGGGAGTGACGGGTTTTGCATTGGCATTACTTCCCATCACGCAGTTGTGGACGGGAAGTCCGCGACTTCGTTTGTGAAGTCGTGGGCTCGTGCGTGTAAGAGTTTGGTTGCGGGCGACGAGTCATGGGAGCCGACGCCAGAAATGATGCCATTTTACGACCGAAGTGTGGTTGCTGATCCGTTGGGGCTTGAGGCCATTTATTTGAGAGATTGGTTGGCTTTTGGAGGGCCCAACAACAAAAGTTTAAAATTCTGGTCGCCAACAATTCCGCATAATATGTTTCGAGGTATTTATACACATCATACTCGAACCAACTTTTCATTTCAAATCCACATTCAAACAAGTTATTTATATCTAATTTCTTAACAATAAGAATCACATCCAGACGAGTTTTAAGTGCGATTTTCAAACAAAATATTAAAGACTCTTTTTAACATGTAGGGAAGTATACTTCTAAAAAAATATCTCAAATATCATGATAATTAGCAAATGGTCATTTGTCATCATGCATTAAAAACAGATGATGGTAGTTTGAGAAAAAGGAAATGTAAAAGGAACTTTGTTCTTGATAGGAACATTCAAGCTGAATCCCGAAAATATCCAAAAACTCAAGCAATTTGTACTGAACCGACAGAATCCCGCCCAGCCGGCAGCTCATATCTCCACATTCACGGTGGCGATGGCGTACACTTGGGTCTGCACCGCCGTGGCCGACAACTCCGTCCCCAATTGTGACATGATGTATGGTATGTTGGCCGACGTGCGACATCGGCTAAACCCACCTGTGCCGGCGAACTACTTCGGAAACTGCTTGGTGGGTCGGACCATTGCCGTAGAGAGAGCCAAACTGGTGGCGAAAGATGGTGTGATCACTGCCGTGGAAAGTATATCGAAGGTGATGTTAGGAACGACCTACCCTACTCAGGATCCTCCACATTGGTATGATACTGTCCACTTTGAAGCATAGTCCTCGTGACTTTGTTTTTGGGCATCTCCCAAAAGGACTCATACCGATGGAGGTTGTTTTCGGGCATCTCCGTAGTAATATTCTATTTAACATTGAAATCAAATATGACAGATGATTACAAGCTTGGAACATGAGGAAGCTCTGAAGGATGCCGAAAAGAAGGTGAAAGTTTTAACGCAGGTCCGGGATAGCAACCGAAAGTTTCTTTCGACTGCCGGATCTCCGAGGTTCGAGATGTACGGCATGGATTTCGGGTGGGGGACGCCAGAGAAGGTGGAGGTTGTTTCCATCGACGGGACTGGAGCTGTTTCTATCTGTGATGGCCGAGACGGCGGAGTAGAGCTAGCATGGGCGGCGGAGAGAGGTGTTATGGACACTTTTGCTGCTATTTTTGCTAAAGCTCTCCAAGAGCTTTCAATATGAAGGTGCTTTAATAAGACTCTACTACTATTTAGAACCATAAATTTCCTTTTATTTTTCAAAAAATATTAATAAATAATGTAAATAAAATTTGTGGTACTAAATGATGTCATGGTAACAAGTAAAATCACAAGTATTTCTCAAAAGGACATATGCATTTCTTTTGTGATATTTCAAATAAAAATGAAAAAAAAAAAAGAGTAAACAGTCCAATGGTTGCTTATATATATACTAATTAATGGTGATTTTTTTATGTATAATAAAAATGGGGTAAAAAATTGCATCTATAGCATATTTTTATCAAAATTGATTTATAACAAAATTACAAGTGATTGAGTTTAATAACTCGTAATTGATTGATAAGCTCAATCATTTAACAAACTGATTAAATACAATTAATTACTGTTGATTGAGTTCAATCACTTAAAATTTTGGTATAAATCAAATTTTTTTTTTTTTTTGAGGAAATGATTACAAAAATTAATAACTAATTAATTAACAATTTAATTAATTTTTTTTTTTAGTGTATCTATTAGGATTGTGAGACCAACATTATCAAGTTAAATTATATTTAAATTTCTTGACCATTAAGGTACAATGTTGTTGGGTAACTAAACTATTAATATTGACATAAAATAAATTCAAATTGAAGATATGAAGGTAAAAATTTTCTTTTGCAATTAAATGTTTAAGGTATTTTATCCTAAAAAAATGCATAAAGTATTTCAAACACAATTTTAACATTTTTCATAAAGAAAAATTAGTGATAAAAGTATTTTGAACATTTTTTAGGTAAGAAAGGTTTCATTGTTGACACAAACACTATAATTTAATGTGTGTTTGATAATTTAGCTTAATTTGTTATATTGAAATATTTTTATAAAGTTAATTTTGGAAAAAGATACATTCCAAAAGCATGTGCATGCAGAAAGCTTTCCAATTTGAAGCAATGAAAACTATATCGTAATATTTAAAAAGAGTAGATTTAAAGCACGAAGAAGCTAAATTATAGATTCCCAAAGAATACCAGCATGTTTATTCTTGTGCTTGTTGTCAAAAAGACGGGTGTTTCTTTCTTTCCATATTTGCCATCAAATTGCTCCATAGAAACAACCTCTCATTATCTCGTGCCTGGACTTGAATGTTGTGTCCAAAAAATGTTTTTATAAAGTTAGTCAAAATTAAAATAAAATTTCCTAGTTTCATATTTCAAAATCAAATATTTTAATACAGATCTCAATATATTATCATTTTTTATATTTTTAATTCATCATTTTTTATGTCTTTTAAAATTACTTTTTCTTTTACTTATATAAAAGATTTTAATTTCATATCCAAACCATATGGTCATTTCATATATATATATATATATATATATATATATTCCTTTTTACATTTATAAAAAAGAAAAATAGATGTTTCAAAAAATAATTAAAAGGAAAAGAAAAATAGAATTAGCATGGCTATCATCTTAAATTTTTAGTCATCGTGTCAAAAGTAGCATAGCTCTATCTTGTACGACCTAGTGAAAATTGAATTCTACCAAATTGTCATAGCTCAATAATTTCATTATTTCGTTGTAAACCAATTTAATATTAGCGTCGTAGGTTCGATCTCGAGAATTGGTATTACGATTTCTTTCTACCAAATTTTAGCGTTGTAATATTAGCGTTGTAAACCAATTCTACCAAATTTTCTCTCATGTTTTTACGATTTCTTTTTTATTGTTGTTCCGCTTTTCTTAACATATCTGAATTTTGTGGAAAATAAATTGAAATGTGTTAGTCATTGTGGCTCATGCCCTATTTAGCCTACTTTGTAATTCAAGAACGCCAATCAATAATAAGTTATTTAATAATTACGAGAGCCTGAATAAGATTTTTGCAAGTCATTTCGGTTAGATTTAGTTAATTCGTTTTTATCTTTTTAGAAAATGAGTTGTTTGATAGGTCTCTCTTAGAGTTAGAACAATCATTACGCTCCAAGATATCTTCATTCCTCTGGTCTTGAAGTTCATTTCTTTTTTGTAGTTATTTGTCATTATTATGTTTTCTATTCGTTGGTTTGATCCAAAAAATTCATTAAAACTCAACCATTTGAATGTTGAAATTTTTGAGTTGATCATTTTTGTTGGGATATTCCAATTTCAAATATAAAAAAATTTACTTGCTAAATCATGTTGATCCTTCCTCATTCTTATTGATTTCTAACTCGTCTTTTTGTGGTTGATGTCGGTTTGAGTCGTAGATCGATGTCTTATTAGTTAAATGGTTTCTTATTTCTTTGTGTTTGTTCTTTTTTATGGTGGAAGTGAATTTGTATATTTTTCTAGTACCATTATTCTTGTTCTTAATGAAGGATGTTTTATTCCAAAGACGTCGTAAAAAAAAAAAAAAAAATTGATTGCTTAACTAAAAAATTATTTAATTCCAAATTTGATTAAAAGATTATTTAATTAGTTTTTCCCATAAATTATGTGAGGAATTCGATTTCGGAAATTACAAGAAATTACAAGAAATTACACCTGTCCTCGCAAAAGATTAAATTAGAAATTTCGTGGACATTTTATTCTTCTACTTTGTTGTAATGAATTGCGACATCTATACTTATCAGATTGCAAATGATAGATCTAAACCAAATGAGATGAAATCATACACAAATAAATGAAGGATAAGAAGAAGAGATCATAGCACATCGATATAAAGTGGTTGGGACTAGCCTACTCCATTATTCAGAATGTGAGAAGATCATTCTCACTCATAATTATCATTGAAGGATATATACTAGCTAGCACAATCACAAACTCACAAATTGGTTAGTTAACCTAACCTCACAACTAACTCAAGGTTCATCTAAACTCGCCATAAAGGTTACATAATGATGTGTAATTAACAATTAACAAATTACCTTCTTGAAGTACATATCATAAATGCCATCAGAATTTCAAAATTTCAAGCGAAACTGGATCAGAACTTTGCTCGACAAATCAGAACGATTTTCAAGATCTCAGACTTTTAAACTTTCAGCAGGACAGTGAACTAAATCCACCAACTACAACCAAAACATGTTCTCAAAAGAACAAAATTTTCGAAAACAGACAAATCATAACAGACTTCAAACAAAATGTTGCCAAAAAATATGGAAACAAAGAAAATGAGGAATACCATCTCAAAACGACATAAATAGCTCACAAACTAAAGTCAGGATGTTCGGTCTGACCAAACTTAATAGAATCGAACGATCAGCAAAACAAAATACCCTAAGTCTCAATCAAACCTGAATGTTCCAAATCGCTGCACCCAAAATGTCAGAACTTTCATGTAACTGCTGAACAAACTACGTACAAACTGTGCTCATCATAATGGCAAGAAACAAAAGCACAAATAAATACTCTTAAAACAACAAACCTCTTCCATATCAAACTCACAAACTAAGAAATCTTCATATTGCAACAAGTCAAGAGATCTGCAAACTCCATATAACAAACCTACCAGATGCAATCAAAAAGTTATCTACAAATGAAAAAAGTAGAATGATGCAACTTGCACTAGTAGCCTCGCTAAAAACACAATGAGCAAAACGATCTCTTGCAAAACCATAATCAAAACAGATTTCTCACAAAAGAGTAGACAATCATGAAAGAGGACAAACTGCTCATAAAACTCCAACCAAAACTGACCAATGCAATAAAATCTCAAAAATGAGGATACATACAAGAACTCAAACGGAGAAAGAACATCTATCCCTTTTTTCATATATGTAACCAAAAGTAAACGAATCTGCATCAGAACGAGAGTATACAATACCCTCTAGATCAGACTTAAACATAAACCAGCAATAGCAGGCAATGAGTAAACAAATTTCAGGTCTCACCTCAAACATCCAAAACAAAAATCCAACAAACAAGCCAACTCCCTATCGATCAACTAAATGTTACCCTCTAAACCAGCAAGAACATCCTCGGGTTCAGAAGCAACAAAGATAGGATCAGAACGTACGGTGTCACTAACAAACATTGAAGGCTCAAATAAAAGATTTTCAAAGTCAAAAGCAAAATCAACGAACAAACTTCTACAAAGTAAGTCAATATCAAAACTCGTCTGCTCGACAACAACTAGACTAATCTTAGGTGGAGAATCTGTCCAATATTCTTGTGGAGTTTCACGAATCTCAAAAACAGCAATCATCTCGAAAGCTTTATCTTGCCGAATATATAAACCATTCATAAGCTTTCTAGATATCTTAATTTTAACAATTCGAGATGATTAGTCATAACCAACAATATCAAAAGATCCTAACGAGATAAGATTTCTCAAAAGACCTGGAACGAATTTATCACAATTATTAGCAACTCATGCTAAACCAAACAAAATCTACTCTCTTAATCTTAAACTCATGGTTGTTTTCAAATTTACCTTGCAAATCTCATAATTTTCAAATTATCAAAATTGTAAGAGTTTTCAAATTTATCAGACTTCTCACAATTCTTCTACTCAAATTTCATCTCCAAATTAAATCCCTAGATTTCAAAGAATCGGAATCTAATTCTAGTGCTAACAAATCTCTGCCCTACAAAATGACTTATTTCAAATCTTTTGTAATTTTCGGGTAGCGAAACGAGGAGGATCATAACTTGGTTTTCACCATCTAAATTTTCCCTATTCATAATTGGTCAGGTACCACAAATTTTATTGAATCCGTCAATGTTTTCATCTAATTCAGAATGATCTTCTAAGGCTTTTGCAACCTTTTGTTGCACTAACTGGGCTCTAAATTTCCTATTCCATAAATTAAAATCATCGACCCATCGGATTCGTCGTACAAATTTAACCGACATTTTAATCAGAAATTATCAACCTTAGGGAAAAACGAATTCAAAAAAAAATCTTAACGACCCACCAATTCAAAAACAATATCAAAAGACGAATCCATTCCATCAAAATTTACTAAAAAATTAACACAGAGCAATTTCTCAAATAATCAGTCTCACAATTCCAAATTTCAGCCAATTTCATTAAATGTCAAATCATCACTGGACGACCAAAATGCCAAAACATATGCTAATTTCATAATTCCAAATTCCCAAAACTCACGCCCAATTTTGCATTTAAGAAGCCGATTGATCAAATATTTATTCAAAACTTCATCTCAAATCGAAGTTGTTGAACCAAAATCGCCAATAGTCCACCGATTTATCCAAAATCGCCAAAATCAATAATCAACTCGCCGGGATCTAAAATTGCGTTCACAGAACCTCAAAAATCTGCCAAAATCGGATTTCAGCTAAAAACGCAACAATTCTTAAATCGGTAGAGAAACATAGGAGAAGCAAATTAAATATCACAACAGAAGCATATATCTACCATTTTTTTTTTTAATAAATATATCTATCAATTGTTAAACCAATTGTTAGGTCTAAGAAAAATACATGATAGTGTACCGATTATCTGTCTTATTAGTGCATATATTTTTTCTAAAAGACTTACAAGTAAGTTAAGAATTTATCTTATTAGTTTTTTTTTGCATACACACATAATATATATAATAATTTTAGTTCGAATTGGGTTGGGTTGAACGAGCCAAAAATTAGTCAACTCAAGAACCAACCTAACTCAACAAATACTATAAAAACATAATTCAGTCCAACACAACCCAAAAAAATTATAATTCAACCCAAAAAAATTATAATCCAACCCAACTCTTACGATTTGTGTTAAGTTGGGTAATCGGGGTTGCTTGGGTTTCTGTTTCATTGTACACCCTAAAAAAGGCAATAAAAACTTTATAAGAAAATGATTTTTATTTTTTAGTACAAGTTGAGAAGGATGATCATAAACTCTACAAAAATTGAACTACTACTCTCAAATAAATGAGAGTCTAAATATTGATTTTCGAGATGGTATCTTTGACCTTAGTAATGAATTGAATTATCACCAAATAATGAAATAATCCGACAACTATTTCTTTTGATAAAAAAATAATAATTTAACTAATAAAAAAAATGATATTTAAGGATGTAACATGTTATTATCATTATAAATAGATATAAGTTTATAGTAGATATTCACCTGCAATTAATTGTGCCTTTTCCATCAATATCTTCACCTAATTTTTAAACAATATATTATAGATAAGGCACAATTCATTAAAGAGAGAACTTTTTCTCTAATAATAAATGAATTGAGTAGCAAATATTACCTAAATAATAATAGCAACGTTTTTCTATCAATATCATTACCTAATTTATGAACGATATATTATAGATGAGGCACAACTCATTAAATATATAACTTTCTCTCTAATAATTAATGAAGATTTTTTATGAGCAGAAAAAACGCAGAAAATAAATCTAGATTATCAACAAATTTGTAAAAAATTAAATATACAAATATTTATTCAATCAATTTTAATTGATAATCACAAAATTAATCAATTTCAATCAAGTAAATTGATAAATTGATAAATTTTAAATTAATTTAAAGAATAATTTAAAATTTTGTCAATCTCAAAATCAATAAATATTTTAACGAGTGTCGATTTTACTTTCTTGAGTACTTTTCGATTTTACTTTAATTTTTTAGTTGAAGAGTTCAAATT
>JBBMEF010000022.1:9172980-9183107 GCA_037832685.1 Sicyos baderoa
CGAACCTGGGACCTTGAGGGGAGCATACCCTCAAAGCCCAAGTCTTCAACCACTGCGCCACCCCTTGGGGACTCTATTTTTTTTTTGAAACCGGGAACAGCCTCTAGCATTTTAAAATTGTGTAGGAAAGAATTGTACATGAGAAACAAGAGACTCAATTTCCATACCCAATATACTCGAGGAATCTTGACCAAATTGTTGCTCCTGAAGTTTTCAGCAGTCCTCTCAGCATTTCTAGCCTCCTGGATGAAATCTGCACAGCCAGTGAATAACATCATTCATTTACCACTAATCTCGGCATGATATCCCATTGAGAACTGTTTTCCTTTTTAAAAAAGAAAACCATTGAAAACTGTTTAAATAAAAAAAAATTAAAGCCTAACTTGCTGAATAGGGTACACAAGCCTACATTTTATCTTTATTCAGCATATTCTCAAAATTTGTAGAGCCAGTATATCTTTGTCCCACCCAAGATTATTTAATCTTCAATAAACTAATAGGTAATGATCTGTAAAAACTAAAAAAAAAAAGGAAATAGTTATACAAGGAAATTCATAAATTACTTTTTGATAAGGATCAAATTACGGTTGAATTATATTAAATCACCAATTAACCGGGTGTGTTGGAGTAAATTTAATTATATCAACCAACACTCTCCCTCACTTGTGGGCTTAGAAATTTTAAGAATGTTCATCAAGTGGAAATTAATATTAATACCCGTTTGAGTTTATTAGGCTCTGATACCATATTAGATAGTATGAGTTTCCATCTCAAAACCCAGCTCTGTGTTCAAACCCCTATCGAGTCGTTTCATCCTCGATTAATGTTAATTTCCACTTGATGGGCATTCTCAAAGAAGAAATCAAGATAAATGTCCAACAGAGGATATGTTTCTATGTAGGTTTCTACAGAATGTGAAAAGTTTCATGTCATCAAAAGGGAGAAAAACTTGAATGCCAAATTGGAGTCTGTGGATGTTGCAAGGAGCTCGATTGGAAATAAAAGTTTTCAAATTGAGGAGCTAGAGCATAAGTGTAAAAAGTATTGGTGGAAATCAAAGAAAAATGTGATAAGAGCCGAACCAAGAGATATATCAAATTCCAATTGGTTGCAAAAATCAAGATTTCAACAAATCAAAGATCTTGCCAACAACAAATGTTCTTAAGATGAAATCAAATCGTAGCAACCAAAGATGAGCACGAAAGATTAAGCAATCAAAGGAAATAAAGAAATAGACACCATGGAGTTTATGGCCAAGAAAACAAGTTCTTGAACGAAGAAAATCCGTGTTTCTGTGAAGGAAAATCATAAATGGCGTAGAAAGAAAGTGATGGATATTTCTCTTTCCAAGGGCCCTTTGTTATGTGGATATTTCTCTTTCCAAGGATAAGATTATTGGAGGAAAGCCCATATTTATACTTTATTAGATTCTTCCAAAGAGCTTTATCCTCTTTTGCAAACCGCCAAGAAGAGCATCATTCTTCAAAGCAATATCAGGAATGCCTAGTCCTCCCAATTCCAGAGGCAATCTGACATAATTTGACATGGGACCATTTAAAAAGATGATTGGCTAGCTTTTCCCTTGTTCACTCTCCATAGGTAGTTCCTATAGCACTTCTCAATCAAAGCAGTAACCTTGTTAGGAGCCTTGAAAAGAGATAGGTAGTAAATTGGTAAATTAACCAATGTGACTGATGAGTGTAAGCCTTTCTCCCTTTGATATGTGTGTGGAGCCTCAGTTGTGTAGCCTCTTTTCAATTTTCTCGATTACCAGTATTCAAAACCCAATAGTTTTGGGATTTCCAATAAGGAGACCAAGATAGATGGCTAGCCACATACATAATTTGAGTCCGAATGGTGAAGCAAGGCTAGAAGATTCTGCTCGTGTCAATCCAATAGTGTAGAATTCCGTTTTCTTGCAATTTATGTTTAAAATGGATACAGTCTCAAATGAAATCAACCGACCATGCAATCTTGAAATAATATTATAAGCATACCAAAAAAGTATTGAATTGAGAGAGTAAGAGGAACCTATCAAACGTAAAAGTAAAAAATTATTGACTTCTTAGAAAACTCAGATAGATGCCACCCAGACAATTCAAGGACCTATTGAAAATAAGTATAAAGATTATAGGCACAGTCGTTGATTAATAAATACAACTGCTCTGCTATGAAAAAACCTCAATAAACCATAGAAGCTTTGAAAACTTACCCAGCTCCAAGAAAATGGTCTTTTTAAATTCTGATGCCAGCCACTCAAACCTATAATCTGGAAATAACTGTATGAAATAAGTGTAAACTTTAGTAAGACCAAAAGCCTTCGTATATTACTCATAATAGGAACCCCTATTTATAGGAGTACAAGAAACCCCAACTATGTAAGATGAAAAAAAGGTCCTAACTAGAACAAATACAATAATATGCATACATAACACTACCCCTATTTAGTTCTTTCATGCAACATCGGGTTAGAAGCGATACACTGTGACGATTATCACAACATAATTTAGCAGGCATAGTAATTTACACTCTTATTTCAATAATTGATGTATCCATACTATGAAACACGATGCTTGTGCCATAGCTCTATACTTTGATTCAGCACTCGAACGAGAGTGCATTCTATTTCTTGCTCTTCCACGACACACCAAATTTCCTCAGACATATCATCCAAAAGTAGACCTTCTGTCTTCCTTAGATCTGGAGATGTCCATTTTTCCCACGGGGTCGAGGCCCCCGGGGACCCGTCCCTAACGGGGCGGTGAATCCCCATTTAGGTGGGGAATTAGGGAGTGTGGGGGAGAAAAATTCTCCGGGAGCTAATGGGAATGGAGACGGGAAATGTTTTCCCCATCCCCCATCCCCACTCCGTTTAATTTTTTTTTCATAAATATTCTAAATATATAGTTTATATACAAATAAAAATGATGTATTGTTAATAATTAAGATAATTTGATAATTATAAATTGTTTATGTACAATTAGATTATTTTATATAATATATATGTATATTAATTAGAATGCCTGAGTGGTTTATTTTTTTAAGCAATTTCCTCATTTTGAGTTAATGTACTCCATAAAACCTATTTAGGATGAATATTTAGCTATTTTCACATAGATGGATTGATATACTGCAACTTTTGGTAGAGTTGGGAGGGTGTTTTATCTTCCAACCATTTCTCTTAACTTATAAGATACAAAAAATAATAAGATATAAAATTGTATATTTTATTTAATTGAGATAGAAAAAATGAAAAAAATAATAATTAAAAGGCGAATAATTCCCCGCGGGGAACCCGATCCCTATGAATTCCCCATAGAGAATCCCTGCCTCTATCCCCGAAAATTTTACTGGCAGGGATGGAGATTAAAATGAGTGGCGGGGATGGGGACGGTAAAGTCATCCCCGTCTCCGCCCCGTGGACATCTCTACTTAGATCATATGCGGTATGCAACTAAAAAACACTAAACTTTTGTGTCACCATTATACAAGATCCCTCACCCAGGTACAGATTTTAAATAACTCAAAATCAGTTTCACCCAATGATCCACGGTAGGTAAGATATATACTGACTTGCCACATTTACTAAGTATGCTAAAACTGATCTTGTAACTGCCAGGTAATTCAACTTCCAACCAATCTCTCAAGATCTTTAAAATTTTCTTCTTTGGTAAATTGCAGATTAGGTACCACTGGGGTTCTGCACGGTTTTACTCCCAACTTTCCTATTTTAGATAACAAATCATGAACATACTTTCGTTGGGACAAAAATATACATTTTTTGCTTCTCATCACCTCAATACCCCAAAAAATACTTTGAGACTTCCCAAATCCAAACTGACTATGAAGAAAAACTTTCAAGTACCTGATGTGTCATCTCCAATGCTAACGATGTCGTTGACATATAAACCGACAAAGTGAATCCATTCTCTAATCGCTGACAGAACATAGGTTCCAAATTGTTCAAGGGCTTGACTAAATTTTCCAAACCATGCTTGATCATCGATAGAACATAGAATGTCCACTACATCGCTCTCACGAATTTTTGATCAGAATATATAACCGAGTATCATCCCAAGCCCATGCTCTTTTCGTATCATCTTTGGGTAGATCTTATACAATATGATCGTCCATCTTGGTACTTAAAAAGTAGTAGCTAATAGTACGATTTCAATCATAGTAATTAGAACCATTCAACTTGTGCTTTGTAATCTTCATTGAGTGAGAAACCACACTTGACACCATTGTTTGCTTTGCTTGAGCCATAAGTTACCAAAAGACAGCAGAAAAACCTTTATATCAAACAAAAAAATAATCTATACGCAGCAAAAAAATACTTGTAAAACATCTAACTGTCAAACCCGAGACAAACAAAAACAAAAACAAAAACAAAAAAAAACCCACAAACTCATCAAGAGGCCCTCACGAGCAAAAACCAAGAAAAACTCTAGTGCACGAAGGTGTCACGCGGCGTCGCAAGCAGCAACAGTCGAAAACTTACAGTAGTGCGTGTACCCTGAATTTTTGATATGTTGTTAGATCGGGCGATGGGCTATCGAAAAACATGGGTGGCGTCGAAAAATTCAGCTAATCGCAATGGCTCTAATAGTAGCAGCGGTCTGACAATGGTGGTTGTTTTCTAAGAGTAGCGACAATTTTCTAATAGAGCCTTCCGACGGCAAAACCAACTCCCAATAACTCTGAGATGTGTATTGAATGGACTCTAAACCCTAACCTCAAATTTTCAAAACCTTAAAGCCTCATTTTGATACCATGTAAGCTTTAGTGAGACCAAAAGAGTTTACGTATATTATTCATAATATAAACTCTTATTTATAGGAATAAAAGAAACCCTAACTGTGTAAAATGACAAAAAAGTCCTAACTGGAATAAATACAATAATATACATATATACTCTTAATAATAAGAACACCCAATGGCAGGGGATAAGTCGTTCTTTTTTTCTTTTTGGGGTGAAAGATATATAAACCAAAAAACGAGAACACCCAAAGGAGTGACATTGTGTATAAATTAGGGAGGATTTGATTAAGACTATGATTGCAAAAATATGGAGTTTCGTGGTTAGGAGTTTATACTTAAGTTGATAAGTTTTCTCTCACTTCGTTTTCTTGTGTATATACATTTGGTTGTATCAACATATTTGAATAAATGAAATGCACAAATATTAAAATCAATAGAATTCAAAGTCTTTATCTAACATGAGGAAATGTCAGAAACATTGTCAATGCAATGTTTGCCTAAATTTTTTGGAAATTTCATTCGTAAAAGAAAGAAAAAATAGAAGGAATACAATTATTGCAGATGGCCAAGCAAGATGCACAAATCTATACATAACATATAACCTTAAGAAAAACTCCAAATTCTAGAGCTCACCCATGAGATGGTTCTTGATAGGAAAGTCATGACTGTTGTGTCTATTTTCACGTGTTGCATCAATCCTGGGTATTGAACCTGTGCTTCAAAAAAATATAATGATACGTTACAACACGCCTTTGAAAACTAAACATGTTACATTTTTTTTATATCTATGAGTATCCAAGCCAACTTACACGCACCTCGACTATTCTCATGGGGCATACCGTCTCACCCTACAACATTTGGATATCAAGAAAACTCGTAGGAATTTAATTCCGGAAACCCATAGGAAATTAATTCTTAGGTCGGTGGCTACCATGGATTGAACCCACCCTTTTGACCACTAATATTTTGTACAATCTAATACATGGATGAGTAACAATGAAAAAAATATCGAGCACCCTTTTTTAAAGGGTGAAGTGCAGCAGCACAATACACCCCTCCACATCCTAAGCTTAAAATGCAAAAACAAATAAATAAGATATTTTTCTTATAGCCACATAATATTAAAGTTCACAACCACCTAAAATAATAAATATCAGAAGAAAGAAGGAGATGATAATAATATAGGATAACTAACACAATAAACAAATCACAAAAGAAATCTGCATAATCTCAATTCAATGACCTAAATAAAAAACTTGTTCTCACTAAATCGGTCCCCATCTCCATTTCTTCCGTCATCAGTTCAGTCTTTTATCTCTACCATCCTCCATATTAATTATTAAGCTGGTTGAACATTATCCACTATTCATTGTTTTTTAACCAAATGCTCTAAAATGATGTGGTATGTTAAAAAAATTATCATCAAACACAATATTAACATCCTCTAGATTCTCCACTTATTCTCCCAATCAACAACTCGTTACTTTAAGTACCAAATTATGTGCCCAACACGACAATTGCCAACACTGAAAAAAATTGGATCTTTTTTCAATAAGAAACGTAAACATGAAATGCACAAGAACAACAGAGAAACAGCTTAGGGGTAGGAGAATAAATAACCCCTCCCTGAGAAGCTAGTTACAAGAAGTATCTAATAGTTGAGACTCAATGCAATTGGGTGATTCTGATTACTAGAGAATTGGTTATAATTATGAAACCACGCCACCAAGAAACATCAAGTTGCAAACTAACACAAAAAGATTTAAAATCAGTTAACTTATCTTCAAAAAGTCTCGTGTTCCTCTCTAACCTAAAAACGAAGGACTTGGCCTCAATCGTATTGGGATTCAAACTTTCAAAGGCTCTCTGCCCCCATTTTTTTTATAATATAGTTTTCTCAACATGCATGCACAATAAAATACGTGAAGCTTTCCAAATTGACAAACCTTGATAGCAACTTCTTGATTATTTTTCAGTATAGCATGATGCACCTGAGCAATTGAAGCAGCAGCTATAGGTCGTTCATCAATTGAAAGAAACCTGAAGCATAAGCAAACCCCAAATTATGGAATAAAGCAATTTCTAACCATGTAGACTGTAAACAGTACTTTTCATGAAGATAGTTCAGGAAATAAAAAAATAACATGTCAAAGTAAATTTGGAAATCCAGATGCACCAAAGACATAACTTTAGCCCAACCCTGAAATATTCAGAATAAGTTTAAAACCAACCTAACATATATGCTACTCATTTAACCAACAATCTTTAGTCCCATGACATACACAGAGCTCCAACTTCCTTTTCTTTCTACAGTTAGGAAGTTTCATTATTGATTGTTTACCTACAATATTATATCAATGATTCACAAATCAAGAGTGCAATAAGATCATTCCCACCTCAAGTTCTAATTTCAATTGCTTGCTTTTGCATTACAACCCCGGTGTGAGAACGACTTCTTTCAATAATTTATCTAACCAGATGAACTTAATATTATTTTCAAATATAGAATAACGGCCTTACTTGAACTAGATCTGTTCTATAAATTGTGCAACCAAGTCTTTAAATACGATAAAGTCAAATATAGAATAAAAACCAAAGAACAATGCCCTTAAATTTGAAAAAACTTTAGCACTTATTATGATGCTATCATACACATCCAGCAATTATAGTTAAGAAACAGTAAGACCCAAATTTCTGTGAATTTTTTGCATTACAGATATTTTAGTTCTTTTGGACCATCATATATGTGTCTAAGTAGAGTTGTAAGCAAGGCGGAAGGCTAAAAATGGTGATGATTGAAAAATTTACCAGAGGTTCTATCGTGAAACTAGTTACAAACAACCTTGCCAATGAGAAAAAAGATAAGATAAATTATAATCTTTAAAGGGAGCCCGATGGTGACTCCAAAACAAGGATGTATTCTGCTTGATTATCAAATGATATTTTGTTAAATTTTAATTCTTACAAAAATTATAAATTATAAATGATAGAATTTATAAAAAGTTCAACTTAATGGCCTTAAGATACTAAATAACTAAATTAAAATTCTTAAAGTATTTGAGTAAACAGTACTTCATTCCTAAGCCCCTATCAGAAAAGCTCAACCTTTGATGTAGGATTGGCAGGGAACCTTTTCAAAATTGCACTTAAATAAAAAAGTTAATAAATTTATTAAAAAACAACAACAGGAAAAAAACATGTATATATATATTAAAAAAATTAAAAGAAGCCTACTTTGGTCCTTGACATTATTTTTTCATTAATTGTGACCAGGAAATGTGCATTCCCAAGTTGAAATGAACGACATATTGAAGAAACATAGACTAGCAAAAGTGATTACTGAGTGGTGCAATAGATAGTATAAACAAAAATAACCAAAATGGTTATTTCTGTAGGTTTTAGGACTCAAATAGGCATTTCAAAAGTTTCGAAATCAAAATGGGAATAAAATTTAAAAAAGTGGAAAGAGCATAGTAGTACCACGTCCCACTTAAATACGTATACTTATATTGCTGATATATATGTATACAGTATACTTACATATCTGAACCGAGGTTGTTGATTATCACATCTTTGATATCTTTGAACGGACAAGGAGAAGCCTGAGGTGTTAATGACCATATAAAATTAAACGAGAATGAAAAGTAGCCCATTCTACAAAACTAAAAAAAATCGAGATACTAAGGTCATACCTGATCTTGTAGTGAAGCGAGAATGGATGAGTACTCATTTGGTGTCTGCCGCAATGAAGCTGCAAACTGACCAGCTTTAACATAAAACCCTTTGTTATCTTGACATAGCTTTAAAAGTCTCTTTGCAGAGCGTAAATGAACCTAGCCAAGGTCATTCATGAAAATACCAAACAGCATCTTCATTAGAAATATTTCTGTCAAAATCTAAGAAGCCCGACAATAAGATAGGCAATTCTTAGGCGGCGCTTGAGAATAACTTTCAAGAATTTTATTTTTTTCGAAAACCGGGAAATTAGATTTTCGCTCCACTATACCAGGGGAAGACATCGAAGGAATAGAGATACAGGAAATGTCGACAAATAAATATCACAGTTAGGTCTCGAACTCCGGTGGCGACACTTTCAAGAATTATTGATTACATATATTTCATGTCATCAAATGTTCCAATGGGGTCTTGTTATGCCGTTCATTAGAGTCATATGAAGCTTGAAAGAGCATAATAAATTAACAAAAGATGAATTAGCTAAAACAAAGCTACTGTATTTTCGTCGAATTTCAAATGCGAAAAGTAAGGATAAAAGTAAATATAGAGAAAGCAAACCTCGGATAATTTAAGACGGAATTCCTCAGAGTTGGCTACCATTCCATGCAAAGAGTACTTGTAATCAAGAACAACCAGAGAAATCTGCTATTTATTCAATTCAAGTAATATATATTAAAAAAAAAAAAAAAAAAAAGCGAAAGAAAGAGATAAAAGAAATGGATATGGAAGAAGATGAGACCGTGGAAATGGCGCGGGATGAACGACGGAAAGCGTTAAGGGCGGTGGTGCCGATTTGATCGCCAAAATGGGGAGAAATGGAGTTGGAGGCAAGGCCCGTTCCCGTTATTACAACACAAAAAGTTGCCACAGAGCGAAAGCTCAAGATCTTTGTTATCTTCTTCATTCGGAGTTTGATTTGCTTCGAACTGTATCTGCCGGATAGTGTCCTGCTATTCAAATTTCAACGGTGGGGTTTCCTTCCTCCACCGCCCGCGAATTTAACTTCTGTTTTTTTTCTAGAATTGTAGTAACTACATGTTTCGAAAAGTAATTGCAGATTTAGGTACTAAGTTTTTTTTTGCAAAACTAATTTTTTATTTAATATTTAAAATTAAATATTAAATTTTAATACGATTTTGCCCTTATAAGTATTTAATGCAAGATTTTCGGATTTTCTATACCATTATTAATACCTTCTCCCCATTAAAACATTTTCCTTTTATAAATGTCAATCATTTTAATTATTTGCAAATTTATTTCTTTTCTTTATTAATTTATTTTTACGTTTCATGACTTCTCTTCCTTCCTCCAATTCGCCATTTCTGTTTCTTTTCTAAATTTTATTATTTATTTTCTCTTCTCGATCACCACGGAAATTCTTCGATCAATCGTTTTCGGCAGGACGGTATATTCCATCCATTTCAGTACATTAAACGATCATATTGTATTATCTTTACCATGTTGATATGCATGTCTTTTATATGTACATATTTTCCTTTTAGGTTCAACAAATATTTCAATTTGTATTGCACACAGTGCTACAATTTCTTTATGATACATTCTAATTTTTGTATCATTTTTGTCACTACAATTCTAGATAATACTGTTTTATCACCATTAGAAGGTAAGTT
>JBBMEF010000022.1:9187380-9202711 GCA_037832685.1 Sicyos baderoa
TATATATATATATAAAAGTATTGCTATAGATAAGAATAGAGAATGAGTCCCTTGCAAAAAAAAAAAAAAAACCCTTATTTTTAACTGCCCAGTTGAGCAAAAACTCAATGAGTTGAGATATATTTCTTCCCTCAAAAGCTGTCTTTTACCTTGTTATTTAATTAAGAAAATAATATAAATTACCTATGTGCTAAGATGAAATGAATAGGTTTTCTTTTATATAAATTTTATATTAGGGTAGCATCAAACTAAAACAAAGAATTTTTTTTAAACAATGTATTCATCTATATTAATGAATATATTTTAATATTCTATCATTATTTTTTGTTGACCAATTCTAATGTTTGTAACCATATACTACAAAAAGTAACATATAAATGATGAATACAAAATTTAAAAATAATAAAGAGACCAAAATGAAAGTTTAGGGACCAAAATAGAACAAAAATGATATTTTAACCTTAAATTTAATTTATAAATTCTTATAATTCAACTTACATATACCGTGACACCATTCTTATGTACAATCTATCATCTAATCCTATAATAATTTGTAACTTTATCGTGAATATTATTGTCGAAATTATTAAAACAATAATAATAAAAAAAAAACTCATGAACTTAAATGGTTAATTAACCCATTTTTAAACACGACTACCAAACAAATCCGATCTCAAATTGTTTAAATGGTCTCAATCTTTGTATAATGGAAATCTAATGCCAATCGTACAAGAATTAGCAAAAACAAGTTGGTGCTGGGTTGGGTGGATTGGATTAATTAAATAGTTGCCCAATTATTTATTAGTTTAAAAAATATTTAAAATCCTTAAATACAACTCATAGTTATCAATGTTGACATTTTAAAATTTTTATGTCATGTGGACTAAACAATATAAATGTCATATTCATACCAATTATGATCATTTGCCTAAGTTTTTTTTTTCCTACCTTCCTCACACAATGGCTTAGGTTCATTGACTTGTTAAGTTATAGCCTTGGGAAATTATATTGTTATTTTTATTTCAAAATAGAAAATGTGTTTTTTTATTTAACTCTATTTAATGCTATAATATTTAAGATGGATAACATATATATTAAAAGATGAGTCATTGAAAAGAAGTTGAAAAACTATTGTAATTATCCATTATTTAGAGTGAACGGAGGAGGAATCATGGACTATGGTATTACGACTAAATATGATTATCGATGATTTAAAGGAATCATTAATGATTTGTCTCTGAATTGCATCTTACTTAAAATGTATCGACTAAATATGTTTTTTTTTTTTTTTAAATCTAAGTAAAAATAGTTGCATCTTAAAATTTGCTAGGTCAAAGTTTCAAGCACCGAATGAGTCAGTGGCGCAATAGTTTCATTATTTGGTTGTGAATCAGTTTAACACTAGCGTCACAAATTCGAAACTAGAATCGGTATTTGTAATCTCCACCCCTAACTTGTACTAAAAAAAAATAAAAAAAAAATGAAGTTTTAACCATGCATCATTCAAGTATAAGAGAATTTTGAACCACATTCACTAAATTTTTTTGGGTCCTTCTAGAATTTAGTCTCATTGATGTGAAATTAAATGAAGATATGGCCTTGGGAGAATTTGAACGATCTTGAAAACTCATTTAGCAGTAATTCGAACTCTTCTTTAGAGACACCATTAAAACCAATTATTATTGATGAATTTGAAAATCATTTAAAACAATAGTGTGTTGCCTCATTTAAAGCTTTCCAACTTAGAGGCTGTCACTCAAAAGTTTATAGAAAAATTTCTCAACTTCAAGACTATCAATTTAGTAGAGATAGACCTGATGACTTTATTATTTTGTGGTAATCCAGTTCAACACCACGATCACAAGTTCGATCCTTAAGAATTATGTTTAACTCTCATATTATTTGAGAGCACTTATGCCTTTAATGTATTCGTCAATGAAGCAGATTTTGTTGAATATGCCTTGAGTTACTTGTTTTTGTTGAGCGTAATTCTCCATATCGGACAACTGACATGGATATTGAAATGAATTCTCTTAACAAGAGCAATTGTTGGAAGCTTGTTTTAAAACCTTTAAAACATAAGATAATATATTTTAGATGGTTGCTCAAAATTAAACTTGGGATTCATGGTTTTGAAAAAACCTAGATTTAAGGCTATGCTTATGGCAAAAGTGTACATACAAGAGGAGGGAATCCATTATATTTAAGTATTTTCTTCAATTGTTTGGCATTACTTCATAATAGTGTTATTGTCCATGGATGTTCAATTCAATTTAGAACTAGAACAAATGAACGTAACAACAACATTCTCGTATAGTACCAGATATTTATATGAAACAACTTCCAGGTTATGACTTAAGGGCAAAAAGAACATATGATTTGTCATTTGCAAAGTGCATGAACCATTTTTTTTTCTTGAAGGAAAGGTGCATGAATTATAGTTTTTAGGTTGTATTAATTGTATCATTTAATAAATTCCTAGGTAGGTGGTTAACCAATTCAAACCCCTCTTAAATCTCCAATGCTCTCTTTGAGACTTTGACTACAAAGTCATTCCATGATGATTTAATTTAGTATTTTCTTCACCATCAAACAATGAAATACATCTAGCAAAACTTTATTATAGCATCATACAAACTTAGGGGTGTTTGTTTACCATATTTAGTGATGATTTAACTTAAGAAGTTATTTTGAGTAGTTAAAAATTCAGAGTTAAAGTCAAAAACTTGTTTGAATGTGGTTTTTGTGTTGTGGGATTAAATTTAAAACTAATAGTTATTTTGAGTAGTTAAAAGATAATGATTAAGAATGAGTGGTTAAAAATGAGTTATTATGATTGATTTGAAATGAATGATTAAAAATGAGTGGTTAGAAATGATTGAATAGTTAGAAATGAAAGTTATTTTTAAAAGTAAAAAGGAGGAGGAGTTAATAAATACTCGTTTGGATGTAGGTTTTCGAGGAGTCAGTAAATCCTCTTTGAATATGCCAAACAAACCGCCCCTAGATTCTAAACCACATCTATCCAATCTAGTTTCAAATTCAAAAAAATAGGCAGTTCCATATGAACTTCGAGATTCAAGTCTAAATAGGATCCAAACTGAAAAGTAGGTGGCCTAAGATTTATGTTAAATACAGTATAAACATTTTACAACAAAGATCAAAATAATAAATATGAGAGAGAGAGAGAGATTTAACAGTTCAAAAACAAAAGGGGGAAGGCCCTTTAGAGCCTTACCCTACACTATGCAGATGCAGAACACAAAAACAAAAGCATGCACGTGAAGCCTAAGCTTTTGGCCTGTTTTCACTGTGACAAAGAACAAAAATTATGAAGTGAAGCCAAATATAGGACCACTAACTCAAATTTGTTCTTCCATGTTTTGAATTTGTTCTTCACCATTTTCATCATTCATTCATTCAGCAACCTTTTAGTTTTAGATTAGAAAGGAACCTCTTTCTTCTTGATCTCTGTTGTTCCTCTTTGTGCTTCTTCATCATCATCCATGACAAGCATCCTCCTTGCTTACACTTCTCTTCTTCTGCTATTGTTTCTATATGTACCACCATTTCTTCTTCGTTTGCTCTGTCCTCTTTCATTTCTCTTTTTATCACCTGCACTTGGATAATGTTGCTTTATATCAGTGTCATCTAATGGCTTTTTGTTCATTCAGGAAATACCCATGTGGCCCCTTTTTGAAATTATTTCAACACTTGAACTTGGTCAAAATTCAGATTGCACTTTTTGGAACTTCTTACATTTCAGCTTGTCCACATACGTATTTGTAATAAGGTTCATTTGGGATTATTACAGGAGAAATGATAGATTATTAGGAGAAAAAACAAATTCAACACTGTTCATTTGTTGATGGTTCTAATGCTTCAGGACTCTTTGTTTGTTACTTGTCAGTGGCAACAACGGTTCGACTGCTTATTGTTGCTCAATCGACTAGTAAGGGAACATGCATGGCCAACTTTCAGAAAGAAGGGAGAAAAAAGAGGAGCAACTGCATTTTCAATGATAATCTTGAGAAACATAAAGAAAGAGAGGAGAATTCTTGATTAAAAAAAAACAAAGGAATATGTATGTAAAGGAGAATCTTGATGGGCTCCACTAAGCTAGAAGGAAAGAAAAAGAAATAAATAGAGAGGATTGAAAGAGAACAAATAAACTGTTCAAGGAGGGAAATTTGAAATTTATGTGGTAATTCAAGTGTTGAGACAAGAATTGAATTCTCCCTTTGTTTCTGAAAGTTAGAGGCAGGATTTTCTGACATCTGAATATTATCACTTTATTTTGTAGAAAAATATGTTTCTACAGTATAGAGACAATCACGACTGTATGAGCTGGAAAGTAGGCCAATATGGGGGGGAAAATATCAAAAAGGGACCAAAACTGTAACAACTTGTGGCTAACAAAAACAGTCCCCTACCTTTGATGGGCATAGTACTCTGTTTAATGACATGTATTGGGACAAATCTGATTTGGTTGGCTCATCCTTAGTGGGGCTGTTCGGGAGGGATAGAAAGGATTGGAGAAAAAGCTTGTGAGTCTGAGAAAGCTGAACTTCTTTCTTCTTCTTTTTTTACAAAGATTCTATTTTGTGAGGGTTAGGCTGACAATTAAATTTACATTAACTTCACAAGCTCATAAGCTTTTCTTTGCAAACCATGAAGAAATCCAGGTAATATGTTGGGATCCACAGCAAAGTTGTTTCAAATGTTCACTAAAACTAAGTCTTATCAAATTCATGTCAACAAATTGACATCAATTTTCCTGCCACAACACCACTAACTACAGCTTTTTATGAGTTTACTAATGGTTTAAACAGTACTATGTCAACTCCCTCGATACCATTTCTTCTCCAACTGATTACTCACTTGTTGACTCCCCTGTTAATTTATATGCTCATCAGTGTGTTAGAAATCTGTTCTATTAACATAACCTATTCACTTAAATTTTTTGATTCAGCTGGGATTACTTGTTAGCTCTGCATTGGACTCTCCGATTTTCCATCTAGACGTTGTAACGAATATAAAAAAGATTTATTTAGCTAATGAAAGACTGAAAGTGGCATACCTCTATCTGGGGAGTAATTTCAGAAATGGAAATAGGCGAGTCTTCTTCTAAGTCACATCTCTTTAATGCTCTTTCCACAATGGGAGGCGTGGAAGCAGGACTAGGACTATTTGAAAGAACGTTTGATGGTGTGCTTTGAGTTCCCATATCTCTAGTCATGGCATTGACATCCACATTTTTCTCTGAAAATCACAACAAAGAATTCAAACTTTTCCAATCCCCAAACAGAACAAACTCAGAATTCTAAAAAAGAAGACAGATGATTCAACCTGGAATTGGGATTTTCTGAACTACTTGAGTGATAGAACATGGATTTGTTTGAGTTTGTTGTGAGTGATTGGAGTAAACTAAAGGAGCAGATACGGCAATTCTGTTTGCTAAGTTCCTAAACGACCTCCCGCTAAGCGATTTCGCAGACAAACACTCGACGGGAACTTCCCCGGAATGTGGATTACATATATACTTCTCAGCTTCATTCCACTTCGAATTCAAAGTAAACCCATCAAGAGAAAAACATTCCCAACTATTGAGCGACCTGGCTTGCAGTGCTGCACAAAAAGCAGCACCCAATCACAAAAAAACAACCACAAAAAGACCCAATTCCCAAACACGCATTTTCACAAACACCTTGTGCGCAAAGTAAAACCGGAATCAAATTAAACTCACCCTTGATGGCATTAGTGAACGAGTAAGTAGCAGGGTCGATTTCATCTACAAAACAGAGCCAGGATGAATTAAAGAACAGAAGAATCCATGGGCAGAATCAAAAAACGAAGATTAAAAAAACCTCCAAAAGGGTATCCAGGAGAGGAGGCGGTGCTAGTGATGGTGGTGGTAACGTTGGAACGGAACGACCTGGCGTCTTCTCGGAAGGTTCTGATGTAGGAGCCGGAGAAGCGGCGGGAAATGGCAGGGTCGCGGCCGATTTTGGGCTTCGCCGCCCATTCGTGGAGGCTGAACTCCGGTTGGTGCTCCATGGAAATGGAATTGTGAGGTTTAACAAAATTTGCAGTGACCCTACTCTGGGTTGTGTGCTTTGCAATGCACAATACTGTTTCTCTTTTTATTTCTCTCTGTTTTTCAAATTTAAATTTAAATCTATTTTTTCCCACATTACCATGTCAAATAATTCAAATAATCTCTCTCTCTCAAAAAAAAAAAAAAAAAAAAAAGAAAAGAAAAAACGTCTTCTTTAAAAGTTCAAAATATTCAAGTATCTATTATGTTTGATTATTAACGGGTTCACATATTATATATATAAGAAGAATATTTATGTATTTCTAAATATTTATTTTAGATCTATTTTTTGATTGTTTGGTTGTAAATTCGTTCCTCTGTTTTCTCAAAAAAAAAAAAAAAAAAAAAAAAACTAAACTAGCGTCTTGAGATTGTTGGTTTGGAAAAGAAGAAGATCAAGAGATTTGGACTATTGAAAAAGTGTGGTGTTTGAAAATTATTCAACTCCCGGGATGAATCGAAAAAGAAATATTTATTGGTTCTAATTCCTTTTATCTAAAAATAAAAAATATTATTAATGTTTATTTTGTATATATGTTTTGAATTTTTCTATTTTTATTATGTATTTTTTATTAAAAACAAATTATAATATAGCCACATCATCACCTTATTAGTTGAAAATTAGTCTTCATAATTCTAGTCAACATTTCCTTATGTCACTAGGGTTCTGTTATCTTAATGACCAAAATTAAATATTATTCAAATATGAAGAGTAAAAATATTTATTTTTTAAATCTAAGAACCAAATTGAAACTCAACTCAAAACTTAAGAACTAAAAAGATAGTTTTCATAAATAAATTTAACAGTAATATTACCAAGTCTCTGAATTTTTTTTTTTGATGAAATTACGAGAATTTGTTGAGTAGCATTCTCATTTTAATTTTGATTTTTTTTTAAAAAAAAGTGTTAGACATACTATATTATTTCAAACTTTTATGGTTCTCAATCTGTTTAATTGATTATTTTTCTAATTTGCACGCATTTAGTTATCTTTTATTGATGCTAATTTATTTCAATTCCACGGTCACAAATTCGAGCATGTGAGTCGATATTTGGTTGCAATAGTGTTGAATTAACCATTTCAAAATTATTCATAAAGATTGAGAAAATCCATAACTTCTAACCTTCCTCAAATATACATGTCAATAATTATTGTTGAGTTATGTAAGGTTGTTTTTTGTTTTAAACAAGACAAATCAAAATATATATATATATTTTAATTTTAAATATTAAAAATAAACATAACATGGATTATCTGATTCATTGGGCACTCATATATATTGTGGCTCAAGCAATCCACCTACACCAAGAATTGTTTTAAACTTCCTGGAGGCATATGTGATTATTTAAGTAGCTCTCATCTCAATTCTAGTTGGAATTAAGTTTATTTGGAAAGAACCAGCCAACAGAGTAATAGCTCAACCGGCATCAATGCTCACAGACCTTCTTACAGGTCTTGGGTTCGAGTCTTCCCACTCCCAATAAAAACAACTACTCTTTTGATTCATAAATAGACTCTCGATAAAGTACACGTAAATTCATCATAATATACATAGCTTAGACTACCATTTCAAGCAAAAGTCGCATTGGAAGATCGTCTCTAATCTCCATGCAAAAGATTTCGATACAAACAAGCTATTAGGTTAACGAGAAAAATACATTCATAGTCGAGATTAAGCCGTTGGAAAAAAAAGATACAAATTATATTCTCTCCGTGTCGTATCACTGTCTTAGAAAAGATATGGGAAGGAGAAGATGGGAGAGAGCATAAGATATGATGATGTAGTGTTAAGTAGTTTTCTTTGAATTATATGAGTAAAAAGGAGTGGATGATAGAGAGAATGGCCATGTGCACATGTGATGGAAGTTATCAACATTGTGATGAAAATGAAGGGAGACTTTGGGGGTTCCAATTATAGAAGTGGGAGGGTCCCAATTGTTGGGGACTCATAAGAGCCATCAATTTTGTCTCATCTTAAATTGAATACAATGTAGTGCAATGAAATGAAAAACAGAAATAGAGGGCTGTTTTTGTTTTGCTCCATTGCCCTTCCCACTAACAACTTTCACTTCATTCTCCCACTTGATTTGCTTTATCTTTGCTCTCTTATTACTTTCTTTTCCATTATTTCACTTTCTTTTCCATTATTTCATATCCGGGACTATTCAAGACGCACTTCGACCATTTATGACCATTTATTTTTATAACAAAAAATTGAAGTTTCATTCCACTATATACGTACGCATGTGAATCTAAAACTTTTAATGGTATCTTGGAGACCTCAAATCCTTCTACCAATGAAGCCACCACCCTTTGAAAACAATCACTTGACTTTTTTACCTTTGATTTTTTTTTTTTTTTTTAGTACAAGTTAGAAGAGGGGTATTGCAATACCAATTTCAGGGATCGAACCCATATCTTTAATTTCTAAATAACTCAAACGAAAATAATTTGAAGATAGAAGACCAATGTAGATGAAATCCGCAACCTCTAAGCATTTAATGATTTACCATTAAATCATATACTTCTCTCAAAACCCACCATTAAATGCTTGTTTTGTCTCATTCTCTGTCCTAGATTCTCTTTTGTCAAGCCTTGTCAGTTTCTTATCTACAAATAACCCCCACTTTTAGTTGTCAAGCAACTCATAGGACTTCAACATAAGCAACCTCTGTGAGAATTGGAATTATTCTTCTAAAGTTTCTTTACCCTTTCCTTTTACCTGCTCAGTGCTACTAGACCAATCTATGGTTACTTTTTGGCATTACTCCAAATAGATTAAGATCTAAATAAGCAACAAATTAATCTCCACTTCATAGTCAAACTAACATGTTATTTAAACATAAATCAAGAGGCCACTCAAAATTCAGCCACAAAAGATCTCATCAAAACAGCAAATCAAGTATGAGCCCACAACATTTTGAATCCAAAAGGTTGATGAAGAAAAAGACTGCACATTTAATATTCTACATAAATTAACAGAAAAAAGTTCAGTCATCATAAGAATCAAAGCCAATATTAGGAGAATAATTGTCATTAGAATCAAAGCCAAAAGTAAAAGCAAGCTACATTCCAGAGTGAGAACCAGTCCCTAGATGCATGTATAGATTCAAACTATAATGTTGAGTATCTTATAATGATAGCGGGTCGGATAAATAAACAATATTCATCATGCACCAGTACAGCCAACTGAAGGCCTCTGTTTGTTGTATCTAATATGATAGCGGGTCGGATAAATAAACAGCATCCTTTCTGCTAGTTGAACCAGGATGCGGCGAAACATACATACCAACAGCTAGCATGCTCGTTTCTCGGTCACCAACTTGTCTTGCAGCTTATGGATGCGAGGCCAAGGCAACAACTGGGGTGGCTCTATGCTGTTGAAAGACCTTCATCTTCAGAATTTCAAAACTTCAAAAAGCATATTCCCAAATGTGGTCCTATGGCATATACACAAATCTCAATGAGACATAACAAAATAAGATACTCCTGGTGAAAATAAAGTCAAGGAGATTGAGAACTTATAATGAAGCAAATATTAGTTTAGTTGGAAGTGAAATTGTCTCACAAAGAAAAATAGATTTGTTCCTTTAAAGAAAAGTGAGCGACGAGAACTTCATTACGATAGACAGATGTACATGTTACAAACCACGCATAGCAACAAAATAACGAAAATAATATGGAAATGAAACAGATATAGTAAGTTTTACAAGTAAACCACAAAAAATAAAGAGAAATGGAAATGAAAAAAAACAAAAAGGAAGGGTTGAAATGTGCTGTAGCAAGAGAACCACTTTTCAAAAACCACTGCTACCAGAATTTTACAGGGACAATACGAGAAAATGAAATTGTTTCTCTTTTTTTTTCTTTTTTTCTTTTTTTTTTTTTATAATAACCAAGTTTTTATTGAAAGAATATAAGAACAAAAGGATATACAAAAGAAAAGACCGCAAAAGAACGGCAACCTAGAAAAGACCGCAAAACAACTTAGAAACAAAGGTCCAAATAGAAACATAGAATTTAATGAATACAGTTGGGGGTTGGATGAGAGGCCGAAGGACGAAGAGGTCGGAAGCCATAGAATTTCAAACCCCTCATCTCCTCGAGATTTCAAAGATGCAGCCTCTCTCCTGACTTTCTGTAACGTCTCCGACGGTGATTCTCCATGGCTTCCGACCAGAATTCTTGGATTCAATCTACCAGATCTGTCCAGATAGATTGGAAGACCTTCACAATCTCTTTCGATGAGCACTTCCATGGTAGCCACGCTTTGATTACGGAAAAAACCCGGCATTCTTCGGAATCGATCTCCATCACTTGGAAAGCTCTGTTTTGGTTGCAATCGGCTTTTGAATCGCTGCGAATTGATCCCTGCAATTACAAGTTCTACCGGAAATTGATTGGCGATAGTGATACAATTTGGCTGGAAAAATTAAACAATAAGAGGGGCTATTTCGTTGAGATCTCCTTGCTCTCCCATCATGGTTGGCGGCGGAAAATAATTATTCCTTCAGGTGACAATAAGCATGGTTGGTTTCTTTTCTCCTCCCTAATCTCGGACTACCCTCGCAAACAGAGGCCGCAATTGAGCTTGGTTACTCCGGTTCAGTTGATTCCGGCCACCACCGTTCCAGATTTTGCAGTGAATCCGGTTCATGTGATTCCGGCCTCCCCGGTTCTTCAACCTCAGAACTCATCATCGAGTTCGACATTGGCTCCCCCTGTTCCGATTTTTTCGGCGCCCCCTTTTAATCAGCCTCCGACCAATTCTGCGAGTTCGACTTTGCCTCCGAGCCTTAAACAGTCAGCCCCAGCTACATCGTCCCCGACAATTCCTTGTTCCTTGCCCGATTCATCATCGTCTTTTCACCCTGGCTCATCCTTCGACAATTGGATCATCGTCTACCGGCAGCACCAACATGATAACTGGCACGCCATTAAAGAAGCCATTAAATCGACTTTCTCCTGCCGTTGTGCCATCAATCCTTTTCAGGCGGACAAAGCCATCATCGAACTACATGACCAAAGCCTCTCTAATAGTTTGGCTGCCTCTCCTGATTGGTTATTTATTGGTGCTTACTGCTTGAAATTCTCTCGACTCTCCTCTGCGACTATTCAATTAAACCGGAAAACGTTCTCGTATGGTGGTTGGATTGAAATCCTCGACTTACCTTGTACTCTCTGGAATCTGAATGTCTTTCAATTCATTGGTGATTTGTGTGGTGGTTACAAGGCTACTTCCAAACATACTGAGAGATGGTTGGAATTGGATATTGCTAAAATTAGAGTATCGCCGAATCAATCAGGCTTTTTACCTGCGTTTATCTGCTTACCGGAATCTCTTGTCGGAGAAGAGATTACTGTCAGAATCAAAGGCTTGTCGACCGGAAAATTGGGCCCCGATGCAGTTAATGTTTTGGCTTCATCTTCGGCGGAAAATCAGGGGATTGTTATCGACCAAAATCCAAGCAGTTACGCACAGGCGATTACGCAATCTCTGCCTATTGCGTCTCCCACAATCCAGTCGCAATTTCATGGTCATCAGCAAGCAATTGTGTCAGTTACTCCTGACGTGTCCGTTCCCCCGCCACAGTTAATCAATCCATTAATTTTTCCCTCCATTAAAGAATCGTTTATTCACCAGCCGCTCCCGCCATTGCCGATTCAAATTTCTATACAACCATCGGTCAACGCTACTCCTACTGACTCCTCTTTTCTTGTCTCGACTACTTCCCAACCACCTGAGACATTGATTCCCTCGTCCTCCTTCCCCACTTCCCCATCTGGCCGATCAGCTGATATTAAAAATATCCAAACTCCTTATTCTCAGCCTACACTTTCCTCTGTTACTTTTTCAAATTGTCAATCTAACCTACAGCTGGTCCCTGTCCATCCTTCGGCCTCTTCGTCCAACCCCCATCCTTTTTTGTCAAATGAATCTGACACATACCTATCAAGCCCCTCCCCTAGTCGTTCCCCTCGTCTATCTTTCGAACCTCAGCCTTTAGACCCAGCGATATTTGGGGATGATCCACAAATTATTTATCAACAGCCATTGGCTTCTCTGCCACCACTGCCAACGGACCTTATGTCCCCTCCTGGAAACCCACCAGTTACAGATATTGATCACTCGCCCTCGATTAACAGTAACCCACCCCCTCCCCCCCTCCCTCAGTCTCGTGTATCCAATCCTTCTCTCCATGAAATTGCATCCTTCCTCCAGGAATTTGGTCTTGGTATTGTGGCCCTCCCTCTTCAGCCTCTCCCCACCCCACAGCCGAGAAAACAGCCTGGCCATCCCAACCCGTCATTGAAGAAGCCGCGACTGCAGCGTGAACTATTGAAGCTAAAATCGTCTATAAATTATGATAAAAAAGCCACTTTGGCTTGTTCAGAGGGAGACTTTGTGGATCCATGAAATTCATCAGCTGGAATGTGAGAGGTCTGTGCTCTTGGACTAAGAGAGCCTTGGTTAAGCAGTTTCTTCAACAACATAATCCGGGTATCGTGCTTCTTCAAGAAACAAAGCTTAACAGTATAGATGATGCTTTAGTTAAATCAATTTGGAGCTCTTCGTTCATTGGGTGGGCTGCTTTGGATGCAGTGGATCATTGTGGTGGTATCCTCATAATGTGGAGTGAGCCGGTCTTTTCTATTACTGAGGTTATTGCGGGTACCTTTACTTTGACGGCTCATGTTAATTTGGCTGATGGTTTTTCTTTCTGGCTTTCTTCGGTCTATGGGCCATCTGGGTCCGAATATTGCGATTCTTTTTGGCAGGAGATTGATGATTTGGCTGGCCTGGGTGGTGACAGATGGATCATTGGGGGGATTTTAATGTCACTCGATGGTCTTGGGAAAAATCACACGACCATGTGATTTCTAGAAGTATGAGGACTTTTAATGAAAAATTTTTGATGTATAACTTGTCTGACATTTCGCTGCAGAATGGTTGCTTTACTTGGTCAAGTTTTGGTCCGGTTCAATATCTTTCTCGCCTAGATAGATTTTTGGTCTCTCATGACTGTTTAGATAAATTTGGGACAGCTTCTCTCAAGAAGTTGCCTAGAATTACATCTGACCACTTCCCTCTTGAGCTCTCCTTTGGAGATATTGTTTGGGGCCCCTGTCCTTTTCGTCTTGAGAATCATTTTCTTGCTAAGCCGTCATTCAAATCTCTAGTGGATGATTGGTGGAATCAAAATCCTATTGTGGGTTGGCCGGGACATGGTTTTATGATGAAGCTGAAGGGTCTGAAATCTGTGATCCGGAATTGGGATAGAGAACGCAGGCTCGATGAGTCGTCCCTCCCTTCCCTGTATTTGGCCTTGGAAAGTCTGGATAGTTTGGAGGAGACTGATAATCTTTCTGATTTACAGTTAGAATCGCGGCGCACAATCAGAGTACAGATAGAGAATGAAACGGCACGAGATCATATTGCTTGGAAACAGCGTTGCAAAGTGCAGTGGCTCCGAGATGGGGATGAGAACACCAAGTTTTTCCATAGAATTGTGGCGGCTAGGAGGAGAAAATGCCTCATTTCTGAAATCCTGTCGCGAGATGGTACTAGTCTTTTATCAAATACTGACATCGAAGCTGAGTTTATAGATTTTTTCACCAGTTTGTTTACTAAAGCAGACTCTCCACGGTTTTTGCCGGATGGTTTGGATTGGAGTCCCATATCACCAGTCATGGCTGATGATTTAGAAGTTCCCTTTACCGGGGAGGAGGTCTTTTTAGCGGTAAACCAGTTAGGCTCCAATAAAACGCCTGGCCCGGATGGATTCACTGCAGAGTTCTTTAAACATTTCTGGGATACTTTGAAAGTCGATTTGCTTGCTGTTGCAATTGATTTCTTTCATACTGGGATTATTAATGTCTCCTTGAACGAGACATATATTTGCCTAATTGCAAAGAGGGTTGATTCTAAATCTGTTTCTGATTATAGACCAATCAGCTTGGTGCCTTGTGTTTACAAGATCATTGCTCGGGTTCTTTCTAATCGTTTGAAAAAGATTCTTCCATTTACTGTTTCTGAGCACCAGCTTGCTTTTGTTGAGGGCCGTCAAATTTTAGATGCTTCTCTAATGGCTAATGAAATTATTGATGACTGGACTGTCCACAATAAACCTGGTGTGGTTCTAAAATTGGACATTGAAAAAGCTTTTGACACTGTGGATTGGGATTTTTTGGATGAGATCTTATGTGCTAAAGGCTTCGGCATTACCTGGAGGAAGTGGATTCGTGGTTGTATCTCTAGTGTCAATTATTCGGTAATCATTAATGGCCGACCGCGGGGGAAAATTATTCCAACTAGAGGCATTCGTCAGGGCGATCCTCTATCGCCTTTCCTTTTTATCCTTGTATCTGATTGCCTTAGTCGCCTTTTGTCACATAGTGCTGCTATTGGAAGAATTAAAGCTCACCCGGTTGGTTTGTCGAATTTCAGCATTAATCACCTCCAGTTTGCTGATGATACTTTGTTATTCTCCTCGTCTGATAAACATGCTCTTGAGTGGATGTTTAGGGTGATTAAGATTTTTGAACTTGCCTCGGGTCTTAAAGTTAATTTGAACAAAAGTGAATTTATTGGGATTCATGTCGACCCCTCTTCATTGGATTGGATTGCTTCCCATTTTGGCTGCAAACAAGGCACTTGGCCTACATCCTATTTGGGTCTTCCTATGGGGGGTAACCACCGAGCGGTTTCTTTCTGGAACCCTATATTTGAACGAATGGAAAAGAAGCTCCATAACTGGAAGTATGCCTTTATCTCAAAAGGCGGTCGTCATACGTTGATTCAAGCTACACTTGCGAGTATGCCTGTTTATTTTTTCTCTCTTTTCCAGGCTCCGTCGACTGTTATCAAACGATTTGAGAAACTATTGAGGGATTTTTTTTGGGAAGGTGCTAGAAATACAGGTGGTATCCATAATGTGAATTGGGAGAAGGCTCAGCTGCCTAAACTTCTTGGTGGCCTGGGTATTGGCAACTTGAAGCAACAGAATTTTGGCCTCCTGGCTAAGTGGATTTGGCGCTTCTTACATGAGCATGGTGCTCTCTGGAGGAGACTCATTGACGCCAAATACTATGGTTCAATGAGTGGGTTGCGTTGGCCTGGTTTGGTTTTCTCTACAGCCTTTCGAGCTCCTTGGAGGTTTATTTGTAATACTCTGGCTACTATGAGACTGCATACCTCTCATCGGGTCGGTAATGGATCATCTGTTCGTTT
>JBBMEF010000022.1:9202811-9214100 GCA_037832685.1 Sicyos baderoa
ATTCTTGTAAGCCTATAAGGCCTTGGGGTTTTCCCATTTCATTTTTTCAATGAAATTGTTTCTTACACTAAAAAAAAAGATGCAGCCCTTGGAATTTATGGTTGGAGAGGAATAGAAGAATTTTCAGGGATGGATGTCTCATACAATTATGATTATTTTTTGGAGATTGTTTTTAACTAAAGTTTGTTTCTTATGCAAAAATAGTTATCCTTTGAGCATTTTTAATTTGTCTATTCCATCTCTAATAGAGATCTTTCTTGTAATCTTTCAACGTTTACTCGAAACAATGTTTGAAAAGGCGCAAGGCACACAAAAGTGCAAAGACTCTTTGGAGCATGAGACGCAAGGCATAAAAAAGGTGTGGGCTTTATTTTTTGAGGTGTATAGAAATATAAAAAAAAAAAAAAAAAAAAATACCCAAAATGGTCCATTTGGAGTTTTCTACCAGAGAAAGTTCTGATTCTTTGTTCCCAAAATGGTAAAAAACTGAAGCTACAAACCTTCTGCACGAAAGATGAAGGATGGGCAAAGGAGGTTTTGGTATTTCAACCCTAACATTAATTTCTCAATAATAATAAAATTGGAAAAAAATAAAAAATAAAAACAACATACCTATTCAGAACTGAATCTTCTTGAATTTTATGCACCATGGATATGTGAGAAAACTGCAGTTCTTGACTTTCTTGGTATTGACTAACAGTAAGACAATAATTAGGGACCACATTGCTAGAATCTAATTAGAAAGGAAGAAAAAGAAGAGTTAGGCTCCCAACATAGGTAGGTCCATATAATTAACTAGTAGTACAGCTCAGTTTCTTACTTGAGCAGAACACGAGCCGAGAAGCCACCACTTTAGAAGAGATCATCTAACACAGCCTTGAATGAAAATGTCCTACAAGTAACCAAGAACGAAAGTGAACATTCGAGTGCATGAGTTGATTGCAGCTAGCAAGTACATTTGAAGCTGCTTCTTACCTTTAAAACAAGTCACCGAGGAAACTTCACGAAATTGTATACGCATATAAGTTTCCTGCTTGACAGAAATAAACATTATTAACAAGGGAAGGAAACACCATGGTAGGTTATAAAGGACAAATTTAAAATGAACATAATGTTTCTTCTGTCTTCACTGCGGCATTCTTTCTAACTTTTCTTTTTATAACTTACGTTTTGACTTCCCTTGGTTCTTTCTTCATTTCTCTTTTTTTTCTTTTACACATCATCATTTTTTTAACTTACCTACAGGAGCTAATTAAAGTTGGATAGAAGTTTATTACAGTTTCAAAATAAAATTAGAAAAACGTATACAAAATAAAATTTGTAAATTACATCCACAACAAAATTCAATTGAATTTAAATGGAATTTTCTAATGAACTTGCAGTAGTATACATGAATTTTTTTTTTTTAAATATAAATATATATACACCCGTGATGGTCGGTGAGCAACTTAAAAGGTGGAGAAGACCCATGATGTGAGGAGTCAATAAAACTATAGGTGGAGTAAAGTCAAAAGTTCTGCTCGCTTTTTAGCCGAAAAGGAGTGAAGAAGATGGAGAGGATAGCTGGAAAGTGATGCTTCGAAGCAGTTTGCTCACATGGATCTCCCGTACTCGTGTTCAATGTCAGCCAACACAGATGATGAGAATTTAGAGAGAGGGAGAGTTTTAGGGTCAATGGGTAGTTCGATGGGCGGGTCAATGGGTAGTTCGATGGGCGGATGGTAATGGGGACTAGGGGGCCAATCAAGCCAAAATCATAAGTTAATGAATTGGGGTAAATTTAATTATATCAACCAACACTCCCCTCGCTTCTGGGCTTGAAAATTTGAGAAATATATCCTACAAATGGAATTCAATTTTAATTGAAGAGAAAAACGACTGGTCAAGGACTTAAACTTAGGACCTTTTGCTCTTACACCAGATTGAATCATGCTAAATTACCAATCAACTCAAAAGTTTAAACTAGTGGGTCGAGGTAAACTTAATTATATCAACCACAATGGATAGTTCCCTTAGAGAAGGAAACTACCCATTGTTGGTTAATATAATATATATGATATAACTAGGATACAGATTTTTTATTTCTCCAAGCCTCCAGGTTTCGAACCGACAGCCCGTTACAAATTGGATAAAAGACTTCCTCTATATTGATTAGACCAAATCCAAATTAATAGTGTGCTTGGAATCCTTTTTCCAATATCCAGAAAGTATTTTAACAAATTTAATCGAGTATCATGTAGTGGCCTAGTGGTTAACAGTGTCATAAGTAACTAAGAGGTTTTGGATTTAATCCATAGTGGTCACCTATCTAGGAAATAATCTCCTACGGATTTCCTTGACATCCAAATGTTGTAAGGTCAGGCGGTATGTCCCGTAAGAACAAGGTGGCCCAGATACTCACGGACAATTATAAAAAAAAATGACAAATTAAATTACTTTATCAAATAAAATGGTGTTTGACAGCCTACAAAACACTATAGTTGTTGAAGTCCAGAGTGCCTGAGTGGGCGGCTGGAGTTACAATTAGAGTTGTTAAATTGTTTCAGTTTAATAATAACTTCAGTTTGATTAATGGTCCAGGATACTTGCAGCTCAAACTAGCAGGCATGGGTTGTTCTTGTTCCATTTGTAACATAATATTTAAAACACGAGTATGCAGCATAAATCCACATGTTGAAGGCAATGGCAGTCTATTTTTTCACATACAGCAACAACGCTTTCAGGAATTTTGATAAAATAAGCAAGTAGTTACCTTGTCCAAGAATTAAAACAGCATTCGCAGCCATGGATGTTATGTCTTGAATCTTTTCACCAGAAAATATAACTTGCATAACTGAAAATATAAACCGCCCAAAATTTAAAGTGAGAAAAGAAAATGTAATTGAAGATTGGGACTGAGATGAACTTAAATGGGGAGAAAAGGGACATGCAAATTGTCATACAGCCATAAACTTTGGCATGGTGTCCAAACAAGTTTCCAAACTGGCTTCAGTGCAAAATTAATATAAATGCTACAGCTGTACCTCAAAGCAGTTTACATGTTAAGTTTTTTTTTATATCCACGAGTGTCTGGGCCAGCTTACACACGCGACTATTCTTACGGGACATACCACAAACTCAATGTGGATATCTTTTTTGATAGGAAATCCCATGTGGATATCAAGGAAACCCGAAGAAAATTATTTCCTAGGTAGGTGGTCACTATGGATTGAATCCATCATTTCTTAGTTACTTATGACACTCTTGACAACTCCATGATAGTTACCCGTTAAGTATATTATTACTGGATCATAAATGCAAGTCTAATATCTTAGGCCCCGTTTGATAACTATTTTGTTTTTAGTTTTTTATTTTTGAAATTTCAGTCTATAACTACTTTATCCTATATTTTTTCTTATTTGGATGCCTACACCTTACCCATATTTTTAGACACCAAACCAAAATTTGGAAACAAAAAAAGAGTAGTTTCCAAAAACTTGTTTTTGAATTTTGGTTAGCATTCACATACTTTCTTAAGGAAAGATGGACACATAGTAGGAAAGATGAAATACATGGTAGGAAATATGAGTAAGAATAAGCTTAAATTTAAAAAACCAAATGGTTATCAAACGGGGCCTTAATAATACAAATATCATTCGGTGACTCGGTCCAATAAGTTATAACTAGAAACAACTGAAGCTAAAGATACCTGCTATTCTTTTCATCAGCCGTTCCTCGCTCTCATTTCCCCTATTTTCAGTGACATCAGATTCAACATCAGGCATCACCATCACGTGCACTGAATGATGCCCATCGGATAGCCAGACAGTTTGGTTCCCTGAAAAGTATAATATTTCTGTTAGTTGTGAAATAGCAACAACCAAGTATTTGCCTCTATTAACAATCAAGCCACAATGAGTTTGGCAGACAGTGATAAACTAACTTAGTTGGTTTGTTGCTTCATCATATTCTCTTTTCAAAAATTTGTCAGCATTCCTTATTCATTCCTTATTTTTTACGCCAATTCGAGAGGTGAACTAGCTTGGGAGGATGTCTTATCTTCATTTTTTATTTTAATGAAAGTACCAAACTTCCATGAAAAAACATAAAAAAAGACATTAAAAAAATATAGCCCGAACGAAACCTAGAGACCTCATATAAAAACGGTCATCCGTCTAAAGAAATTACAGGTAATCACATTAATACAAAAAAAACAAAAACAAAAAAACAAGTAACAGAAGCCCAACAAGAAACATAGGATTTATTGAGAGCTAAAACATCCACCAAAAATGTACTCATTCCTCTAAAAAGGTCAAAGCAAACCACCCCTTGATCATAGCTCTACAGCTCCTTGGACATGCCGATGTCAAATCGAAAGGCTTGAAAAATAGGTTCCGCACCTAAGAAGCCATCTTGCATTCCCAAAAGAGATAAATCCTCGTCCGCCCCATTAGACAATATAGGCATTCATCTCCAAACCAATTGGTTATGAGAGGAGTAGCACACCTACGTCATAAATTGCTAGGAGGTCTCCTCACTTAAGCTCATTCTTGACCACTAGACCACTCCGTGATGGTTGTATGTACCTCTATCATCCTAGTAAGACATATAGAGTATTCATCTCATTACAGTTTACACGAACCATCAGGAAGGGGGTAGACTAAACAAGCTTGGAAAACACAACTTGCTGTTTTGACTATTGCCCTCATGGAGAAAATGACTCCAACTTTAACACAAGAAAACCTTGTCCTACTCCAAGCACATATAAAATGAAAGATCGTGACAAAATGCTACTTACCCTACTGAATTATAAACAAACCAGGATAAATAATATAATCAGACTAAGCACAGTGTAGACCAGGCTCCTCCACCCCAACTAGAAAAACTAGAGCATAAATAAGTTAAGTTTTCCTTGTTCTAGTCTCAGATCAAACATTTGATAACAGTGTTCGTGTTCATAGTTCTGCTAGCATCAGCACATATCTATAAATGTACAGAACAAAAAATTAGAACAAACATACTTATGGGTGTATCAGGAACACTAGTCAGCATTTGAACTTTCATTAGATGAGGCAATGGCTGAATGGTGCACGAAAAATCTGATCCATTAGCGGTGCTAGCAAGGTGCAACAGGTGTAAATCACCAACAGAGTCGCAGATCAAGATATTCTTGGGAGACAGTGCTTGAACTGATATTGCTTTTAATGACATCATTTTTGCAGATTTTAGGTCTTCACTTCCTCTGCCCTTCAGTGCCACAAAATATAGTCCTTCACTCGAATCTTGTCTCAATTTTACAGATCTTGGTCTAACTGCCATTGAAAATACACAATCAGAGACATATACCAACTAATTCATACTACAATGTTTTGGCACCAATGAGATTAAAAGGTTAAGGCAATAATAATAATAATTTTAGCAAAATATTGAAAGGTGAGTTGACAAAATTTATGGACTTGAATAACGAAATAAATATTGAAAGACAAAAGATGATTGCTCCAACTAAGGATTTCGTTTCAATCAGAAAATAGTGAACTGTCTTTAAGTTTTTTTGGATATGAAAGAACTATCCAAGTTAAACCTCTTCCACAATCAGTAATTTACCATCTAGAGGCATCCTTACGAAATAAACCAAAGGACGGCACCTTCAGCACCCATATCCTGGCCATATAAGAAAAACCTAAAAAACAAATTGTTAGCTAAGATAATGAATAAATTATAAGTCGTCACGAAAACTATTTGAGTGAAAATCAGGTAGCTGAACACAGTTAAAGGAATGTTGCACGTATCCATCCGAAACAAATTAAAGAAAGAAATTCCTATCTGTCATAACCTAATAAGGAAAGCTTTATTTCATATCACATAGACCTGATCATTGGGCTGCACATTCTAATTGTATGAAATATGGATTGCCAAAATCTTGAATTTTTTTTTAATAGGAAACAAAAAAAAGAAAAATTTCATGGATATGCCGAAAATGTTACAAAGATGTATCGAAACCAATACTTGAAAGATGGATAAGAGAGAAATGCGGAAGCCGATACATAAGAAAAACAAAGAACACAATAGATATTTTCTAGTAAAAAGCTCATAGATGAAAAATGCCAGTCACGATAAACCCACAATTCCAAGAGCGTCGATTTCACCATAGTTATAACCCCCCCTCTCGTGTATTGATAAAATCTATGTCCTCGTGCATGAAAAAAAGAAATGAGATTGGGGCCGCCCATGTTCGATGGAGACAAAATAATGCAATAGTTGTAGGTATAGGCTTTGTGTGTGTCGACAGAGACAATAAATCGAGATGGATAAGATGACGAACATCGCGAGGGCGTCAAAAATAAGTCATGCGAGGTTCTATTTTGTGTTGAAGAGCTCGACTAGGCAATGTTGACGTCGGAGGAGAAAATGAGCAACAAAGATGAAGTCTCGGTCAGTGTCTCATGGCACCTGCGAGGTTACTGCGCCAAATGAGGTGTCTCCTATGTGTGATCAAGTAGGTGGAAGAGGTGTCTGATACCCGTGGAGAAAACGTAGAAGATTCGCTAAATCTGGATGATTGGATGTGGGGGCACGCAAAACCAAAGGCGGAAAAGGTTGTCGGAGAGTCTGTGCAAATGAAGTCGCATGCGTTCATTGGTGAAGAGAAAGGCGATATTTACGAGAGAGACGGGTGATTCTGGTTGTGACCTTGACTATGTTGATTGGTGGCCACGACCCAAATGTCATCGAAGATGGTTACGAGTACGACGTCGATGAGGTTTGTCATTGGTGAAGGTTAAGCGGTGAACAAGCAGATGGCTGAATGACAAAAGAGAGGAAGATGAACCCGTGTATTTTTGCAGGAAGAGTACTCGTGACCACGATCGGGGAGGTAATGAAGATGATGATGAATGTGAAAAAGAGTAGATTGCAGGAGGCGAAGCATTTCCTCCTCTAGCGCCTTTGGAGAAGGAAGAAGGAAAGAGTTTTTTCCAATTGGGAGCCTTTCAAGATAGTGTGGGTTTCGGGAGAAGAGATCTTAAAATCTTGACTATAGAATTGTTACAATTCAAAAAAAAAAAAAAAAACTCCCCAATGAAATGATTGTTTGTTCAACAATCACGGTCATTGTTTTTTTTTATAGGAAACAAAAACTTTCATTGATGAATGAAAAGTTACAAAAAAGTTTTAATAATCAAAAAACATTTACAAAAAAACTTTTCCAATGAAACAAAAGAGTATTGAGGCTATAATCCTTAAAAGGATGAACAACAATCACAGTCATTGTTGAATCACGTTAAGCTTAATCCAATTAACTCAAAAGCTTAAACTCATGGGTTGGGTAAAATTAATTCAAAGTTCCCTTTCTCACTTGTTTTGGTAGAAACCAATATTATTCAGAGTATTAGACTTACACTTACACCTACAGTATGCAGTTAAAAGAAGGCTCCCACGATTGGACTTATGATTGAAATTTCAGATTGAATACAAAATCAACAAAGTATCAGCACAAGATTATCAAAATTCCAGGAAACACAACCAACATACCTAAAACTTGGTTAACAGAACAAAGAATGTAAATTTCTAATGTGGCACTCGTACTGTAAAAAGACAAACCAAATAAACAAAAGCAATAAAAAAATTTCTCAACTTACCAACAGAATGTTTGTCCAACTTCCCATCTAAGCATCCATTGCAAATCCCTGAACTTCCAACATCATCAATTTTACTGGCTTGTGCATTGAATCCATTCAAGCCACTGCCTCCAGAAGCTTCACAAACTTCTCCATGAGGCAAAAGAGTCTTCAGAACTTCATGTTTGGCATTCAAATTTCTAGCTTTTCGACCACGCCCCCTCATGAAAGGCCTCAAATTAACAACCCTAACGCCATTATCTTCCCCCAAAAGCAAAAACCCAAACGAAACACTAATCGACCAAATGGGTTTGCAGCAATCAATCACAGCACACCTCATCAATTTCAAATCCATCTCGTCGCTGTCGCCGCCGGCGGCAACCATCTTCGCCGCGAAAACCCAAATTTTCGAGCTCGAAACAGAGTACATGGCGAAAAAATTGACCGACCCAGATAACCTAACCGAAAGCCCATGTTGAAAATCAACCAAAACCCCCAATCTATCATCGGATCGAAGACCCTTCTGGGTGCAAAGAACTCGAACTCTCCTGAACAATTTACAACTCTCCAGAACATAAAAGCGGAGGAGAATCTGAGCGCCGCCCTTGTGGGGGGCAGAGACCACGAACAGAACATTGGAATCAGATTTGGAATCGGAGCTCCGAAGGGAGACGAACGCCGCCGAAGAAGAGGGGGCCGGCACGAGGAGCTGAGGGGAGGGCAGGGATGAGCGGGAGAGAGGGGAGAAGGTAGGGTAGAGAGAGAAAGAGGAATCTGAGTGCATTAGAGCGAGGGAATGGGAATTGGGTTCGAAGAGAAGGGAAGAGATTTGAGGGGAGGAGAGAGAAGGGTTTGGGAGGCTGAGCTTGGCGGCCTGAACAGCAACCATTAGAGGACCTTAACGCCAAGAAACGCTTGAGATCTTTGAGGGAATCTGGAAGGATGTTGTTGCAGTAATGGGAGAGAGGAATCGATGGGGGTTGTGGAAGAAGGAGATCAATTGTTGTTTGACCTTTTGACTTTGAAGTTGGGAAAGAGGAACGTTAGCTAAGGGCTTTGGGTTTGGGATTTGGGATTTGGTTGTTTCTCTAAGACCCATGAAACAAGAGACCAAACAAATTAGATCCATAGATCATAGAACATAAATGAAGTTTTTTCTTTTCTTTTCTTTTTTTTTTGTATAATAACTAATTTTTTAATTACAAAAATAATTGAAATAATTATTTTTTTTTAAACAAATCACCAAAACCATTACCATGATTGAGGAATTGAATCTTTAATATAAGTAAAACCAACCTGAGAGAACAAAGTCTTATACCAACAAAGGAAACTTAACCGATTTTAGAGGAATAGGAAACTCTCAACAAAGTTGATGGTGGCGGAAAGCCTTATACCAACCAGTTATGTGTTCACCCGATTCATTGGAGAATAGAAAAACTCCCTCTAACAGCAATACTAAAAAATAAACTCATTCCTAACACATAAAGAATAGCGTCCCTAATATAAGGATTAACCTTACTACCTCAATGAGAAACCTAGAGAAAAAAGCATACATTTTTCTCTAGTTAATGATGTTTAATCAAAATGATAAGGCCATAATTATTTTCTAGTTTTAATAATTATCAATTTTTCAAAATTAATATGACTAAAGTGACATGAAAATATGTCAACCCAACAACATAATTTAATTGCCAATAAAAATGATAGTTTAACTGCGTGTATGTCTATGACATAAATTTAAATATATGGCCTCAATTATGGTGGAGCTCAAGAAAAATATAATTCAAATAATATTAAATACGTGCTTATAATTATAAAGTGGTAAATTTAAATTTTCTAGTCTCAAATAACATTTAATAAAAAAAAAAAAAAAAAAAAAAAAAAAAAAAAAAAAAAAAAAAAAAAGAGTGATGACCTAAAGCATGTATTTTCAATTTTGAGGTAAGGGAGAGAAATGATGGAAAAAGAAATGCAAAAAAGTAAAACACGTGTGGTCTTAAGGTTAGGTAAGTATTTCTACCCATACTTAAGTAAGTAGTAAGTACGATGAACTTGTAATTGTATACTAAAGATTTTGATGACAACAAAGAAATAAAAGAAGAGTAGTCATATTTTCTTTAAAGAAAAACGGTAAGTTTTCTCTATTCCATTTTGAGTTTAATTATTATTATTATTATTATTATTATTATTATTTTCACAAGTTTACAATTGAGGAAGAAAATTCAAAGTAATGACTTTTTGATTATGATAATATACCGAAGTTGTTTAATTTTGGTTTTAATATAGGATGTCAAAGAAGAAAATAGTTTCTACCATCCCTTTGAAAATAACATTTTTGGTAAAATTACGTTTCTAAAATTGTTTATTTGCTAAATATTTGAAAACATGATTTGAAATTGTTTGAAATTGTTTTACCAAATGAACCCAGCTATGTTCCATTGTTTTAAATGTTTAGAAAACTTGAGAGAAAAAACAAAGTATATTTTTCTAGTCTGTTGAGGGATTATTCTTTAGTTGGTTGTGCAAATTTGGAGGGATTCTTTGCAATTTACAGTGTTTGAAGCTCCAACAAGCATGACATTAATAATTGTTGGCTTACCATATTTGAAACTTAGTCCAAACAAATGTTTTAGTCACTGCCCCATCATTCCAAGGCTTCTATTGTATGGACAACATGGAATCTTTCTAATAATAAAGATAAAATTTTTAAGTTATGGGTTCAATTTTATATCCATCGTTGATCTATTGGTCCAAAGAATGATTATTTATATTTGGGATAAAAAGATCGACGTACGGATTGTTTTATAAAAACTATTAACTCATTCAAACACTCATAAATAAGAAACAAAAATAAATCATCATGAAGTTATCTATTTGTCAAAAGGATCCTCATAATCTAAGAGGTGAAAAGTTTAATCCATAATAATCATCTATACGTACAGATTTGCCAAACAATAAAATAAGTAAATGATAATAATAATAATAGATAATGAAAATTTGAAGAGTATAAATTATAGATTTGATATCCCTAAACCCAAGTGAAGATGATTGGGAGTGAGGCATGTAGGTAAAGAGAGATTGGGGAAGAGAAAGGTAAGGGCTAAGGGGTAGTCTAAAGTGATAAAAGTGTATAGTGTACAGTGGTGACAGCCAGTTTTCAGATGCAGATAGGAATAGGTCAATAGGATACCACAAATAACTAATATTCTTATTTGTTAATCCCAACACCAACACCCACACCAACACCACCAACTAACTATAACCTCTAACCCCTCCTTTCTCTTCCATTATCCACCCCCCACACACAAAACCAAATGCTTTTCCCCTATTTTATTTTGTGTTTATTCAATTTCTCAAATATATAAAATTAAAGAAAAATATTACTAGATGTAAGTATCCATTTTTAATTTATTTTTGTTATAAATTAGGGAAATGAGACCAACAAACCATATATAGAGAATACATATGTTTTCAAATAACATGAGAATTAAATACCACTTTTCCAGGGTTCGAACCCATGACGCTGGTGTTGAATTAGTTTACGACTAAACAATGAAATTATTGCGGCACTGATCCTTTCCGTAAAAAAATAAACTTAAACTTAGTCTACCAACTAAAGTAGTTTGAATTCCAAGGAAAATTACGCTTCCTTTTTCAAAATTTCATCAGCTTGAACTCCAAAAACAAAAAGTTG